>JARSSU010016669.1:0-12051 GCA_029619165.1 Eurosta solidaginis
TAAAAGGTTTGTGTGTGCAGGTGGACGTTAGGGCTGCACACCCGCTAGCGCGAGTATCCAATCCCAGCAAAAATGGTTGGCGATAAAAAGCCAACCTTTCAAAACGTATCATTATAATTGAAAATATTTCACAAACAGCTATTAAGATATTTTAAACCTTTAACAATATAGCAATAACAAAACCAAATATTAGTATACATATAAATATTAATACAATAAATAAGTAATAACACCACTTACCAAAAATTTAAAAAATAAAATGAGCTATTAAGTGAATCGAATCATCAAAAGATTGAGTACTTACATCAATACCAACGTAAACTTAACACAATCATATAAACACTTTCTGACAATTAAAAACAAAAACATTACAATATATTTACAACACAAAATTCAAACATTTTTCAAACTACAACACAAAATTCTTACAGTAATCAATATACACTTTAAATTAACACTAAAAAAATAAAACCGTTTAATAAATTATTCGTTTCACTGGAGGGGGATTATATGTAGAGTTATCTACTTGTAACAAATATACTTCTTATATTTTAAATTTATTCTTATTATATTATTTATTTTTTATTATCAAAAATGAAAATATTTTAAGTCATCAAAAATATCTTTTAAAAAAATAAAATTTAAAATATATTAATCAAAATTAAATAGAAAATTATTATTTTCTATAACCTTCAATACAAGAGCGCGTCGGACTCACTACAATGAAGTTAGTACCAAAGATCATACAAAGCAATAATCCTCTGATTCGTAAAGTAGCACAAACGCAAACAATTAAGGAACGAACGTTTCGACATCCGTCCACAATACCGAGATGTGTATTAGCAGCAAAGGAACTGGGAATCCATTTAAACTTAAAAAATGTGGGTTTCAAAAGCCCCCCACCCTAATAATCTTTGAAAAGCTTCATATGGTCAAACTTAGCAAAATATCGGAAAAATGTAACAAGTTCAGAGGTATACAAACAACATTTCAATAAGACCGCAACAAACCTACAGAACAATGGCTGAAAAATCCTCTACATTGACGTGTCCAAAACCAAATGCCAAACCATGTACTCAGTTGTAGACTATAACTCTTCCACCATCAGCGTGGGCAGTCTTTTTCCCTTTTGCTCGACATATACAGCAGAAGCAGTTGCAATTTTAAAGGCAGTTGAATTTTCACACAGAATCACAGGTAAATTTGTCCTATATACCGATAGCCTCGCCACAGTCAACTCGCTTACCAATAAGAAAGTATAAAACCAATTACTCAACGAACTTAGTGTACATTGCTAGAGTGCAAAGGATCTACTATAATGCTGTTGTTGTTGTTGTTGTAGTGCTTCGCCCCATCCAACAGGTGCGACCAATCACATATATTCATCAATGCCCTCTAACGGGAGTCCAAGGCAACATGATGTTTCAACAGGGGTGGACCATAATGAAAGGGGTGTTAGAGGCGTTGGTTCCACATTACAATTAAAGAGATGATTTGTGTCATGTGGGGACACATTGAAAGCAGGGCATACATTTTGTATGTCGGGGTTGATTCTGGATAGGTAAGAGTTTAACCTGTTACAGTATCCAGATCGAAGTTGAGCTAGAGTGACTCGCGTGTCCCTGGGGAGTGTGCGTTCCTCCTCTGCTAGTTCTGTGTATGATTACCGGATTTTCCGGGCAATTCCTGGCATAGAGGTCCGACGCCTGTTTGTGGATATCACTGAGGACCTGCTAGTGCTTTTTTGCTTCATACGGCTGTATAGCCTCATCAATCAAATGTCTATTGGGATGCCCAGGTTTCTGGGTATTCAGCAGATACTATTTGATTAGCATTTCATTTCTCTCCCTAATGAGGAGTACTCTCCCTCATTGTGCAGATGGTGTTCTGGGGACATAAGAAGACAGCTCGTAGCGGTTCTGAGTATTTTGGCAGGCCTATATTTTCTTCCAGTGAGTAAACTTCACTTCCACTCCGTTGGAAGGACCAGGTGGAAAACGATTTAAACTCCCTTGGTGTGACCAATTGCCGCCGGTTGGCGGAGCGAAGGAGCGACTGGCGCGCCTTGTTGGACGGACATAACCGTTTAGACGGTTAAGCGCCAATTAAGTAAGTAAGATGAGCGTTTCTTTATCTTTGCCCTAAGTGCTGCTGGCAAGAGATTCGAGAATTTTATTACGGCTCTGGATTTTCGGTACAACTGCGGCTGCATGCTCTCCAAAATGTATATCCTGATCGAATTTCACACCCAAGATTTTAGGGCGTAAGACAGTCGGTAGCGTGGTGCCATCGACATGGATGTTCAATATGGTTGACATTTGGCGCGTCCATGTTGAAAATAAGTTCCCGATAATTTGGTCGGTGACAATGTCATGTTTCGCCAGGCGAAAAAACTGGAGAGATCAGGGAGATAGCTGTTTCTTTTGTTACAAAGCTCATCGATCTGTGGGCCTGGGCCTGTGGCCATTATTGTGCAGTCATCGGCATAGGAAACGATAGAGACTCCTTCTGGTGGTGAAGGTAGCTTTGATATGTAGAAGTTAAACAGAAGTGGGGATAGGACACCACCTTGTTTAATTCTTCTTGGTTTGGATGTTACGTTCCTGAATTGCACCGATGCACAGTGTTTCGTGTAGAACAAGCTAGCTGGACAAAATTATTTTATGAGATTTTCCGTTTCATATGCAGTCATTTATTACAACTACGTCATTTTTTTTAATGCATACATTTGCTTATTTCATATACAGTAACTCATGTGAATAAGTCACATAGATCCAAAAAAATTTAAAGGACTTAAGAATATTACTTTATTGTACTTAAATTGAATGGACTACAAATCGCAATACTCTAAAAAATTCTAAAAATTCCGAAAAAAAATTTTTATGAAAATTCGTCGAATTTTTCAAACATTTTTTAAATATAATTTAGTTTTTGTTATAGATCGTGACAAATTTTCTTATGGGAAATTAGGTATAATAAATTTGCGAAAGCGAAAATTGTAAGAATTGGACAAAAAGGGTTGTCTACTTATTTATGTGAGTGACTGTACATATGTACATACATATTTTGTATTTATTTGAGTATTTATCCTGGCACTACAATTTTTACAAAATTATTTTATAGTACCAGTCAGGAATGTAAAAGTGAATTACAATAATAATAATAACAATGTAAATAATTAAATTAATTATGTGAAAATTACTTATTACAAAAACTTAAAAGAAAAGTATCATACAAAGTAGAAAAGACAATAGATTTAAATAAAATAAAACTGATCCAACAAAAAGTTAAAGGGTAGGTTATCTTTTATAATTATGTTATTATTCGCTATCATCACTTTCATTCCATGAGTCACTTGTGGAATAGTCATGAGCATCAGCAACACTACTGTGAAAGCTTGAAACAACTGGGGTATTTATTGACTCCTCAACATTATCGGGGGACAGTAAATTTAAGACTTCTGAAGTCAGACTTTTAAATGTTTTCTTAGGTATCTCCCTAAAACTGTTAACTAAAGGATCCGATGTTATAAGCAACATATTCATAAGATCTCTATTTGTGGCTTCACGCGACTGCTTTTGTGTGTTATCATCCCTGAATCGTCTCAAATCTTTGTTACGGGCTTCCTGTGCTTCCTCAGAAAGTTGAACAATAGGTAAAATTGCTGATTTTATAATATCAGTACTATGCACTAGATTTTATGAACTGTAACAGGCATATTAAACCATGGATAGAGATCTATGTATAGTGTTTTAGTCCCGACCGCAAATTTTCTTTGGATATTTATATTGTACCCAGATGCTAATGCGCGAAGGAGAGTGTCGAATCTTTTGATGAGCGTTACAGCCAATCCCGTAATCTCAGCACTAGCCTCAGAATTTTCGAAAAACCTACGAGCAGTGTTGCCGTCATTGGTATTGCCGAAACCTGGTTTTGGTTTATCTACTATTAATCCAAGTACACTTTTAAATTTATTCTGGATTTCGTTGGAACGTAGCTTTACACTCTCTTTATCTGCCTCATTCCTAAGCTGCCATTTTTTTACTTCGAGGCGATAACTTATGTGAAGCAAGCATTCAAAACATCTTGCATGGAGCATGGAGAGTAGACAAACCAAAACCAAGATTATCTCGGTTAGGCGTAAAGTCCCGTAACTCATTATTCATATCTTTTGGAGTGGCACCGCAAATATAACACTTTTGTGCGGAAGAAGTTTCAGTCAAAGCATTACAATCTTTTCCGTCAATCATTGTTAGAAGCATATTGTGATTTACGGAAACTTCGTATTCTTCGAGCATGTACTTTGTTGGCAACAACGCATTTATCTCCTCTAAAACTTTGTTCGCTTCAAAAACAATAAAATCTTTTGTTTCTTTAGAAAAAATAAATTTAATTGGACGACAATACATGGTAGAAGAAGGTCGAGGATTCTGCCAAACAATGTTACCTTTTTCATTCTGTAATTGAAGAGGAACGAAAGAAAATATAAACAAAAACTCATCAGTGTCAGAACTGCATGTAAACTTTTGCTTATATGTGATATGGCCAGAGCTTCCATCGCAACCCCACTTGCTGATTAAAGTATACGTCAAGTTTGTAGGTAATAAACTAACAAAAACTTCTTGATTTGCTAAAACCAAACGCTCAACAGTTTATACGGACTGGACTTTAATTTCTGCCTTAGCTTTTCTTAGACTATAAAAAGATGGATAAACCTTATGGCCTGCCTTGATGCTCCACTTCCGAGTCGCTTTGTACCCATGAGTCCTCGACTTGCTATCTACGTAGTATGCTAAAGCTTCTACATTGCTCCAGCATCTTGCGTCTGGCTCACGTGATCTTTTTCCGGATATTTGAGTGGTTTCCTGTGATTTTTAATAATGTTAGCAACATTTCTGTTGCCGAAAATACACGTTGATACTTCTGCCGCAGGACTTCTAGATTGCAAGAGGTCATCCACTCGACGCCGTTTGGTTTTTTCACTGCAGCTAACAAAGTCCTTATTTCGTCTTCCGGGGCGAACCACCTGAAGAAGTGGTTGGTTGGCCTGATGGCAACTTTAAATCCACCGTTATTGTAAATGTGAAGTCTGGACCCGAAAGCCACTACGAGTTTTTATTCAAAAATCGCTCCTTATGTCTTTCAGAAGTGTTCTACTTTTGATCCAGCTTCGACGAATATGCCGATATTTGTATGCTTAAACTTTTTATCGAATACTCAGCTGCTTCGCTTAAATCGCACTTCAGTAAAACAAAACTCAATAATTCTTTATATCTGGTTTCCTTCGAACCCAAATGTCAAAAAACTCCGTTCTTGCTACGGTTATAACTAAACTGCTTTGTGTTGTTGATTTTCCGACATGGTGAATAGTTGATGATTGTTGTGCTGCCATCTTAAGTGTCGTTGATCGTTCTGATTTGTTATCAGTTGTGCAACGTTGTGGGTTGTTTTGTGTAGCGTTCCTGTGTGGTTATACCTGCATTAGGATTGCTCTGTATGTACCTGTTTTTATGCCTTGGTGACTGGTGCGTTAGGTAGTGGCAGGTTGAAGTCAGTGATCTTCGCCTTTTTGCTTTTGGTGTCCTCTTGTTGACCTTGCGCGTTTATTTTTGTGTGTTTTATGGCTACGTGTTTGTTCCCTGTACCTGGGAATTGGTTTTGCCGTTTGTAGATCAGCTTTAAAGGTTCAAATATCTCGTCGGAGCTGGTACGTACATACATCCTATTTTATATGTAGAGATAACTAAATCTACAAAAAAAAACAAATTAAAAATAGATGTGCAAAGAATTCGCAATGGTTTTTTCTTTCGACTATTAGAGAATACTTGCGACTATAACATATGTAAAATTTAGCCCGGATGTCCGCAGATGTATGTAACTTTTTTGTCCCTAAAGTTAAAAATATAGAGAAAAAATACCTTTTCTTCTTAATAACGGAATGTTAAATATATTGAAAATTATATTATATTGAAAATATTGAAAAAACGTTTACCTACCTTCGAGCTTAGAATCCATCAAAAAAATTATATAAACGTGTTCACTTAAAAGAAATATGAAGCTTAATTTTCAACAAGAATTTTGCAAATTAATCAATGCATTTTACGGCCACTCCTGCCTTCTTACTTCAATTACTCAATATATATGAGCAAAAATATCAAAAAAAGCAAAAATCCCGTTATTTTGTTTGTTTTCTTTCATTTCTCATTACACTTTTCTTGGAATAAGAACTTTGTTTTTGTCCAGCTAGCTTGTTCTACACGAAACACTGTGCGATGCTTGCCGACCAGACAGATAACTTGCCGTCCGCCCTTTAAGACTTGGGAGAAGGGGAGACTCTTGCAGGTCTTGCAGTAACGTGCCGTGGTTTACCGTATCAAAAGCTTTTGACGAGTACTGTCCTATGGTGGGGGTTTTGATTTAATCCGCAATTTATCTGAGTGCTAATGACGTTTAGCGCGGTGGTAGTGCTAGGTAACTGTCGGAACCCATGCTGATGATTGGCTAGTTTGCAAATTTGCATTAAAACAGGGAAGCAGAATGGCTTCAAGTGTTTTGTCTACTGGCGATAGGAGAGATATCGGACGAAAAGAATCTCCTATGTTAGCTAGTTTCCGAGGCTTTAATAGCGGAACCACCTTGATCATTTTCCATTTTTCGGGGATGACGAGGGTGGATAGGGACAAGTTGAGCACATGCGCTAGATAATTAAATCCCTCTTTGTCTTGGTTTTTAAGCATCGGAATGGCTATGTCGTCTGGGCCCACTGCTTTAGATGGTTTAGCAGGAACGATGGCAGCCTCAACCTCTTTGGCGGTGATGGTAATTGCAGGCGCGCTGTATTTATGATTGTGTGGACATTCGTTGGCCCGCCGTATAACTTTCTCAACCGTAGAATGCATTACATTTTGTTGGCTAAAAGCGCTCGCGCATTTTTTCGGATCCGACAGCATTTTATCGCCAAAGACGATGTAGATTTTGTCATTGTGCTTAGACGGATTCGATAGGTACTTTACGGTGGACCAAAGCTTACCCCCACCAGCAGAGAGGTAATAATTCTTTAAATGCTCCTCCCATTTCGCCCGCTTGTGTTCATCCATAAGCAATCTGATGCGTTGGTTTATATCCCTTATTTGGGGGTAAGCAGGGTCGTGCTGTCTTATAACGTCACGCTCTCTTGCTAAATTTGCGGCCTCTACCGGAAAATGTGGCCGGATTTCTGGAATTCTTACGGCGGGAATAAAACGAGCCGAGGTGGGTTCGATGACCTTGCGGAAATCACTTCCCCATGGCAGGCATCAGTCGGGATAGGGAGGGCAGCAAAGCGATTGCCTGAAAAGGATTTGTAATTATCCCACTTTCCTTTCTTAAAGTTGATGTAAGTGCGGTTCTCAGTAACGAGGAAGTCGGCAGATCGCCCGAGCGAACGGATTATAGGCAGGTGGTCAGATGCCAATGTTACCATCGGCTGCTAGTTGACGCAGTTTACTAGTTTTGCGCTTACGATGGATAGATCTGGCGAGCTGTGACAGCTTCCTACCATACGAGTGGGGGCGTTTCCGTTTATTGTGCAGAACGTCGTTTCCTCTATTTGGTCCGCCAACATCCCACCCCTGCTGTCCGCCTGTAGGTTAGGATGCCATAGATCGTGATAGGCATTCAAATCGCCTAAGATAATGCGATTATCGCCAGTGAGTAGTGCGCTGATATCAGGGCGGTATCTACTGTGGCAACAGGTGACAGGAGGGATGTAGATGTTGATGATTTAAGCTTACATCGCCTGACGTTCCAGGACACTGCCCCTGCGCTTCCGGTCTCGTGATCTTTTCTGTGGACGTTATACCCAGAGCAGGGCTGCAGATCAGATCTTGCTATGAGTTTGGTCTCTTGAATCGCAGCAATGCAGATGTTATGTCGCTTCATGAAATCAACTATCTCCGTGATTTTTCCAGTTACCCCATTACAGTTTAACTGCAGAATTCTGAAGTGCAACGGGGGAGACGTCGTCACTCTAGGAGTAAGTGACGGGTGACTACGCCTGAGTTGAGGGAGCCTAGGACGCAATTTCTGTTGTGGCCCTCGTACTGGACGTCCCTGGGTTAGAATTGGAGTACCCGGTGTAACTGGGTTTGCGGCCTGCAGCATGGCGCAATGAAACCCTCCGGGGGGTCGCCGACGATGAGACCAGAACATCTAGGAAATTGGCACCGTTCAAGACAGGAGCTGCATTGGGCAGATGTGGCTAAGGCGCAGACTGCGGGACGCCCTTGGGCGTGAACAGCAAGGAGCCCCAAAACATGTATAAAAGTTACGAGGACGTCGGGTTTTGGGGTCTAGCCCATAATATCCTGTCCGATACAACCATCCCTTGCACGTGACACACTGACAAGAGTGTGACCGTCCTAAAAAGATTATTTTCCGGCATACGCAGCAAAACCATTTCTCTGGACCGGGGCAGGTGCAGGTCTCGGATTGGGTTCGATACCTTTCCGGAGCAGAAGACTATGGTGCAGTCCCGCTGCAAGGATCTGCTGGAAGGATGGCAATTTGTGGGAGGGACGCAACAAATTAAATGGGTTTACACTGAAATTACAGCCCTTGGTCGGGAAAAATCTCGAGTCGCTTCGGTACATAGAACCGGCTGTCTTGGAAGCGGATCGACTAAAATCATGTGGATCCCCGGTCTCGTAGCAACCAAAGGCAACGAAGCGGCGGACCAACTTGCAACAAATATACCACTTTGTACAACCGAATGGTTCCTAAAGGACAATATGATTCGCCTGGCATACACACACTCCAAGGAACTAAGCTCTCACCCCAGCGGGTTAGGGGGTCAGAATATTCCCGCGGTAGGTATGCCTGTCGTAAGAGGCGACTAAAATAAGGGGCTGTGTAGCGCAACCCTTCAGGTTGCCAGCGCAACATAATGCTTTTCCAAACCCAATTGTCAACCTCACCTATCCGCGGCGAATCCTGTTTCACTAACATACGAGGCTCTGGCGACCCCAAGCTTCTCATGGAACTTGGGGATGGGGAGGGAGAGGATGGCCTGAAGGTTTAATGCGGCCACATAAATCGTTCCCGAGATGGTCGGGCTGGCACCTTAATGGTGCTGTGGTACCGGAGCGTACCGGATCTGTATCCGGCAAAGGACCATTACATCGATAACACTCACTATGATAGAAACGAAAGAGTTGTCAAGCGAGCCGAAGGTCCTAGTTACTAGTGCTCCTAAATAATGTAGTTCAGTGATTTATCACTCAACTCCTGTATAATAATAATAATCATAAAAATTGCATTGGCGCATATAAGTAAGGGAGGCGCCAGTTTTTCGCGTTTTCTGAACATTGCTATTTGAGTTGATAGTCGTTTTGATCTAGGTGTGCGATATACGTGTTGCTAATTGTTATGCTTATTTAAAGAATATTTTTTTTGCAGGTCCATACATTTCAAGAATAGCAAAGCCGGTGTAAAAGTCATTGCGGAAGAAATAATAGAAGACGTTAAAGAGGATTCAAGCTTAACTGAGAAATCGAAAAGTGATGAGTCTGATATAGAGGGCTCAGCTCATTATTCAAAAAATAAATTTTCGGGTCTAAAATCATCAACATTAGTAAAACGTAAAATACCGCTTATTGTTCCGAAAGCCATCCCCCAAACGAATAAAAAAATATGTAGTGTATCAGACAGACATGTTGAAAATAAAAATAGTGGCCTCTCATTGCTTTCAGGCTATCAAAGTAGCTCCGAAGACACTGAATAAAACATATATTGCCTTTTTATTTTGATGTATCTAACAAAAAGTGTTGACATTTTTTGTACAAAAATATAAAAAGCTATATCTCGAAAAATCTTTTTCTTTTCTTGATTTTCCAACAAGGTGGATAATTGATGTATGTTGGAACGATTTTCCGTCATCCCTTGTCAAACTTGGTTTCGAGACAATTCGGTTTCGGCGTTTTACCATCATCAGTATCAATTTTCTTTCTCCCGAACGAAAATCGTTCCAATATACATCAATATCTCGAAAACTTCTTAGCCAATTTATTGGTACTTTTGAAAAGAGCATCCATCACAAATGCTTTTTTATGTCTATGGAGCATTCCATAACCATAACATAATCAAACAAATTATCTGGTGCATTAATATCTTGTGGTAAATGTCAAACTTTAAATAGAATTATGGTTTTGAATAATTCGAAAATGTACAGCTGTGCTCATTGGAATAGTGTGTAATTGTCAAATGCTTGATACCACTTATTATGCATCTTATGCAATGAAGATATAACTTTTTTTCTCTGTGACAATTTTGAGTGTACTATAATTTAAGTTACATATTGATTGATCATTAAAATAGTTAGGTTAGGTTGAACTGGCCGGTCCATGAGGACCTCACATAGACTGATTGAGTCCGCAGTGTTACCAGAAGTTTGTTTTAACGACCAAACTGAAAAACCCTATCAAAAACCACGACCGATGTTATAAAAGACCTCCGTCCTCTTGGCAAATACTAGAAGCTTCCTAGGACTTAAGCCACTTGCTGCTTCTGCATCTGACAGCGGTTTCACTCCTAATAGCTGGAGTCTTAGCCTGGCAAGTGCAGGGCACGAGCACAGAACGTGCTCGATCGTTTCCTCCTCCAACCCGCACTTCCTACATCTGCTATCACTGACCAAGCCTAATTTAAAGGCATGTGACGCCAGAAGGCAGTGTCCAGTCAGAATATCCGTCATGAGTCTACAGTCCTCTCTTTTTAATGATAGAAGCAACTTTGTTAGTCTAAGGTTGTAAGACCTACACATAATCTTCGACACTTTACAGCCCCGCGCTTGAATCCACGCCTTTCCCGCTTGGTCGATCATGTGCACCTCTCGCCTTCGCTTAATCTCGTCCAGTCTAATTGGAACGTCTACGGAGCAAGCTTCAAGGGAAGCGCTCTTTTTAGCTAGCTCGTCCCCTTTTTCATTCCCATCTATTCCCATATGCCCTGGGACCCAATATAGATGTATGCTTCTCCCTGTCCCGATTCTCTCCAGAGACTGCTTACACTCTAACACGCATTTAGATTCTGTGCTATACGAGATTATTGCCTTAATTGCTGCTTGACTGTCAATATAAAAATTACCACGGTTGCAGCTTAAGCTATTCTCTTCCAGGGTTTCTACTGCCTTGGTTACGGCTAATATTTCCGCTTGGAAAACGCTACAGTAATCCGGCAGCCTGTAGGATCTGCTTATTTCCGGATCAGCACAGTATACCGCAGACCCTACTCCTTCCACTACTTTGGAACCATCTGTGTACACATGTATCGCCTCGTCCGCCATTTGCGCACCCTTGCGCCAACCGTCCACCTCTATTGTGGCCTTAAGATCTCCCTCGAAGCGCAGATAGGGAATCAGGTAGTCTGTTCGTCTTGTGATTGATGGCGCTATACTACTATGGCCATATGGTCGGTGCTCAAGCTGCCCCGAGGCACCGAGCCTGGTTGCGGTTGTTAATGCTATGTTCTTTGCTACCAGGTCTACAGGTGGGATGTGCACAATGGCATACAGTGCAGCCGTCGGGGTTGTTTTCAGAGCTCCCGTAATGCTAACCATTGATAGTCTGCATACCCCCTCTAATTTTTTGAGGTATATTGTTTTTTGTGTGGCTTTCCACCAAACAAGAACTCCATAGTATAGAATAGGGCTTACAATCGGTGTAAAAACCCAATGAGAAAGAGAGGGCGATAAGCCCCATGTATACACCAGCATTCTTTTACATGCATAGAGTGCCGTCGAGGCCTTCTTGACCTTCTCCTCCACGTTGAACTTCCATGACAGCTTACTGTCTAGGATGATTCCTAGATATTTTGTGCAAGGTTTCTCCTGTAAGGTCACCCCTCCTAACTTAGGCCTGGTCCAATTTGGGACCTTGTACCTCTTTGTAAACAAGACCATATCCGTCTTCTCCGCATTGACTTTCAACCCGACATTAGATGCCCAGGTATGAATATCCCGAAGCGCCCGATCCATCAAATCACTAATCGTTGGAAGGCACTTTCCACTTATGACAA
>JARSSU010016670.1:0-142983 GCA_029619165.1 Eurosta solidaginis
ATTTTAAGTTTCAATATTGATTTTTCAATTTTCAAAAATTTTCATTGTTGTGAAAAATAAAAAATAAAATAGACGCATACACTTAGGCGTTTTAAGAAATATAATTTAAAGTTTTCTTATAAAATAAAAACGTGGTTTCAATCTCCACATTGGCGATCTCTGCCTATTTTAAAAAATTGTGTGTGTGATCATACAAATATTTAAAAACGATTTTAAATATATAAATTATACGGGATTCCTAAACGCAACTGTAGTTATTATGGAACATTCTTAAATTAAAATTTTGCAAAGGAGACCTTTTTTCCTGTTCATTGCAGTAACTTGGTGTGGTGGAATTATCAAAAACGTTTTTATTTTGAGGTCATATTTGACCAAGATAATTCAGACGGCTGTTGCATTCGATAAAAATTGCAATATAGTGCACACCGCCACATTTAATACAATTTCTATTAAAAAAAACTAAATAAACAATATAACCAAATGAAAAGTATATATATACTCAATTTAAGTCGTATCATAATCGACATTTGCTTCTAACACCTGCTACGCATGTTTGATTTGGAACCTACGAGTTCTTTGAGCAAAAGTCATTTATGCGTTTGTGCGAATGAAACGTTCTATTAAAATATTTAAATTAATTAAATCACATAAAATTAACGAAAGTTATTAAAAAGGAGGTCCACATTTGTCAAATACAAATGCTTCAAAACAGTGAAACAAGCATCAATCAATCTGTCAGAGGCTCAATCCTTTCTTAAGCCATTGCACAATATTAAAACCATCGTCAAATTTCATCAACCAATTTTAAAGCAATTACACAATTTAAAAGGGAACACAATTTTGGAAGAAGAATTTTGAGGTTTGTTTGTTTTTAAGTTAAATATATATATATTTTTTATTTAAATAGTTATTATAAAATATAAATATTTGTTTTTTTTTAATATTGATATTTAATATTTTACTAAATTTGTAAACTCTCTCTTTAAATTATCTATTTAATACATTTTCCAATATAATTACTGATTGATTTTACAGTTTTTGTTCGTAAACTCCTTTTCATTTAAATTAACATGTTTCGTTCACCACAACATAATACACAAACTTCTACATTTGCTAATAATTTAAATAACTCTTTGATAGATTTACCAAATGACACTCCTCAACAACAAATTACAAATCCATATACAAATGTTACTCAAAATGAAATTTTGGCAGTTTCAGTAAAACTTCCACAATTTTGGACTAATTGTCCGGAAGCATGGTTTATTCAGGCCGAAACACAATTTAGTACTAAAAACATTGCACAAGAAAACGCTAAATACGAACACATCATTATAGTACTTCCGCAGGAAGTGATAACAACTATTTTAGATTTTATCCAAAATCCCCCCGTTAATAACAAATTTACTGAACTTAAAAAAGTATTGATAGAAAGACACTCACTTAGCGAAAATTCGAAACTTGATAAAATTTTAAACGATTCTGAGATGGGTGATCGTAAACCATCAGAATTTTATCGTTCATTAATTATATTAGCCGGATCAAATGTTAGTGAAAATATTTTAAAGAAAATTTGGATGCGTAAACTTCCTAAAAATTTGAGTATAATTTTGGCTGGCTCAAGTTCTAATAATATTATGAATTAGTAAAATTAGCGGATAACATTTTTGAAGTTATAAATAAAAAAGAAGTTTTCTCAGTAAATACAATATCAGATTAAAAAGCTCAAAATTCAGTTATTGAAAATCTAGTTAAAACCACTTCTTTAATGTGTGAAAGTTTTCAGAAACTTTTTTTGGAGTTAGCAGAAATTAAACAGAAGTGTATCGGAATAAATCTAGATCGCGTTCTAATTCTAGGAACAATTTTAGAAATTCTTTTAGGCGTCGTTCTAACTCGCGTAATAATCCAAATTGGCTGTGCACATTTCACTACAAATTTGGAAATAATCCTAGAAGTTTTGAACAACCTTGTTCTTGTAACAAAAAACAAAGATTCAACAAACTAAAATTTTCCGTTGTTGAAGCGACGAACAACGGAAATTTAGAATTTTCAACGCGTCGCTTATTTATTTTTGATAGAGAAAACAAACAAAATTTTTTAATTGATAGTGGAGCAGAAATTTCGGTATTACTTGCGTCTAAATTTCCTCATACGAAACGTGCAGACATAATTCTCACTGCAGCTAATGGTTCAACAATTGCCACTTACGGGAAAAGGATTTTAAACGTAAATTTAGGTTTAAGACGTGAATTTCCCTTTATATTTTTGATCGCGGATATAGCCAAGCCAATAATTGGCACTGATTTTCTTTGTAAATATGGTCTTCTTATAGATATTAAACATAAACGTTTAGTAGATCCATTAACCAATCTCTCTGTTAATACAGTATCTTACTTTTGTGATATTCCATTACCTAAAATATTTGTGGTTGACAATAAATTTACAAAATTATTAAAAGAGTTTCCGTCACTTATTTCAAAGCCAGATTATACTAAACCTGTTAAACATACAAAAGTACAGCGACTTGTAACAGAAGGTAGTCTTCCATTTTCTAAGCCCAGGCGCTTAGATCCGGTAAAATACAAAGTCGCGAAAACGGAGTTTGATTTCTTAGTGAAAACAGGCATTTGTCGGCCTCCAAATTCTTCAGTAGAATCACCACTTCACCTTGTACCTAAAAAAGAGTTGAATGATTGGCATCCGTGTGGTGATTTTAGAAGATTGAATATTGTAACTGTTCCCGATCGTTATCCCTTACCTCACATTCAAGATTTTAATATGAACCTTCATAATAAAAATACATTTTCAAAATTAGATTTAGTTAGGGCATATCACCAAATTCCTATGGCTGAAGAAGATATTTATAAAACTGCTATTACACCTCCTTTCGGTATGTTTGAATTCATGAGAATGCCTTTCGGACTTAGAAATTCTGCACAAACCTTTCAAGATTCATAAATGAGGTAGTAGGTGATTTATATTTTGTATATGCTTACATCGACGACTTACTTATTGCAAGTAAAGACGAAGAACAACATTTAAAAGATTTACGTATCCTTTTTCAACGCCTTACAGAGTACGGTTTAAACATTAAACCCAGTAAATGTATTTTTGGTGTAACAAATATAGATTTTTTAGGACATAACATTTCTGGAACAGGTATTCGACCTTCCGATGAAAAGGTATCAGCTATTCGCAATTTCGAACGTCCAAAATCAGTTAAACAGGCACAGAAATTTATTGGTATGGTAAATTATTATCATAGATCCATTCCAAAACTAGCAGAATTTATAAACAAAATTTATGATCTAATTAACAAAGTAAGTAAGAAATGTGACAAAACTTTGGTATTGGATGAGAATTCGAATGGAGCTTTTGAATGCATTAAAGATAAATTTGCATCTACGATATTGTTAAACCATTTTAACAAAGATGCTAAATTATCTTTAACAGTAGATGCATCTAACACAGCGATTGGGGGCGTTATACAACAAAATTACAATAGTAAAATTGAACCCATTGCATTCTTTTCTAAAAAACTTTCTCCAACTGAAATTAAATATAGTGCTTTTGATAGGGAATTATTGGCGATTTATTTAAATATAAAACATTTTAGATATCTTTTGGAAATACGACAATTTACAGTTTATACGGACCATAAACCTTTGACCACTGCTTTAAATTCAAAAACAGAACAAAGTCCTAGACAAACGAAACACTTGGAATTTATAGCACAATTTACTGATGACATACAATACATTAAAAGAGAATCCAATGTTGTAGCAGATACGCTATCTTGAGCTTTTGAGGTTAATGCAATATATAATACAGAACTGAATTTTAAAATTTTACAAACTGAACAACAAAAAGATGATGACTTAAATCAACTTGTATCTGGTTCTCAATATCTAAATTTAAAACTAGCACATCCGGGTACAAGAGCTACACGACGGCTCATAGTTAAAAAATATTATTGGCCTAATATGAATAAGGAATTTAATATTTGGTCAAAAGAGTGTCTTAACTGTCAAAAATCTAAGGTTTATCGTCATACAAAATCCCCTGTTGTCAAAATTCAAATTCCTAAGAATAGACTTGAACACATCCATTTAGATATAGTTGGACCATTACCTATTTCAAAAGGACATCACTATATTTTAACGATTATTGAAAGATTTACCCGTTGGCCTCAGGCATATGCATTAAAAGATATTTCAGCAACTACAATTGCAAATAAGTTTTTTAGAGAATATATTTCTCGGTTTGGAGTTCCGTTAAAGATAACAACTGATCAAGGTAGCCAATTTACATCGAAATTGTATTCAGAGTTAACTAAATTACTTGGTAGTCACCAAATTACAACATCCGCATATCACCCTCAAGGAAATGGTATGGTTGAAAGGTTTCATAGACAATTAAAGACTACTATAATAGCTAGAGAGGACACAAATAATTGGTATGACGGGTTACCTGTCATATTACTTGGTTTGCGATCTATTTACAAAAAAGATATTTCGGCTACACCAGCGGAAATGGTTTTCGGTCAGAATTTACGTTTGCCAGGGGAACTTGTTGTGCCATCAGCTAAAAATTTCTCATCAACTGAAATTTTAAGTAATTTACGTGAACATTTTCGAAATGTTAGATCAAATTTAAGTCATCATAAAGATTCTGATACTGGAATTTACGTTCCAAAAGATCTTCAAACTTGTAAATTTGCATTTGTTCGAGTCATTAATAAACATTCATTACAACAACCATATGAAGGATCTTACAAAATTGTGGAAAAAGACCGAAAATGTTTTAAACTTGAAATAGATAATAATATTAAAACTATTCCTATGATAGATTAAAACCTGCAATAATTGAAACAACAGACACAAGCAACACCAAGAATTTACATAAAAAGAGAGTTACATTCAATTTGTTTAATGATAAATTTTCTTGAAGGGGGAGTAATGTAGGGTTCTTATTATTTTTATTTAGCTGTGTATTTTAGTTACTTTGAACTTTGTAATTTTTAAATGTATTATCAATATTTTAAGTTTCAATATTGATTTTTCAATTTTCAAAAATTTTCATTGTTGTGAAAAATAAAAAATAAAATAGACGCATACATTTAGGCGTTTTAAAAAATATAATTTAAAGTTTTGTTATAAAACAAAAACGTGGTTTCAATTACTACACACATGCTCTTATAAACTGTACAGGATAGGACAGCAAACGCTTCCACCCTTAATAGGGACCTCTTTTTCTCCTGCGACATCAAGAGATGTTCCACGTTATAACTTACTCATCGGCTATGCAGTTGCCCTGTATTTTATGATACCCCGGCACCTAAGGTGGGGAAACGCTAAGACGACTGGCCAGATGTATGGCATAATTTCTGTACTGACCAACCAAGCGACATTCTGGAATAAGTAGTTTTGGAAATGGCAGCCGAGAAAGGGTAATATTCTATTCAAAAGTTCTTTTCCCTCAATCGTCTTAGAGGGTAAGCTCTGTTTGGATGTTATTGGATTCATCGAGTTTCTCTACAGCGATAATCTCTTTAAGTCTGTTCACATTTTATTTCTGGCCTACCTGTCTATCCGACAATATGACTATATTGCTGCCGCTAAGTCCGAAAGACGCATAGATTGCACTTAACCCAGCAGGATCGCAAAGACTCCAAGAACCCCATTTTAAATCCGTTCACGAAAACGGATCTGCCCAATATAAAAACGAGCTGCCAACCTTTCCATTCTTTGAAGAAAGGTGTTTCTATGTATCACAGACTGATATAGGACATATCTCCTCGCTGCTTCCAGGGCCCACTCTCCTGAAGCCTAAGTCCACTGAAAGGCGTGGTCGAGTCGCCCACACGTTTTGTTGAACTTCTAGCATATTAAGTCATCAGTTCGTGCAGTCTGCACCATCAGATTCCTCATTGATACCTGCTTAGTCCCGCTGATAACGTCATCCGCATACACCACCATTTTAACTTTATTTCGCTGAGTTGACAGCTGTCCATAAGGTAAATCCAGAACAGTGATACCTATACAGATGTGTTTCGACGAAGGTCCAATCCTATAGAGTTCATAATAAGATCTCCAATACATAGACTTCATAGTTGAAATCTTCTCTTGCCTTCAACTAAAGATTATTGAAGGCTCTCTTTATATCGAATAAAGGAATTGTAGCTAGCAAGGAAATGGGCGTAGTTCGGAGCTGGAGTCATTTATGTTCTAGTTAATGCACCTTGGATCTATAGCCAATGAATATTTTAACTGGGATACTTAAGACCAACGCTTTCAAAGTGCTGTGGTCTGATACGAATTACGTTCCTGGGTTTCCGCGCCAGACTAATAAGAACTAAGGTAAGCTTCAAAATCGTATGGCTAGTTTTGGCAGATACCGTCAGATCATATTTCTAGCTGAAAATGTTGACGTCACATTAAAAAAAAGTGTCCACGCAAGCATATCTCCAGAGGTAAATTTCAGGTCGCTTAGGCGGATATAGGTAAATAAATAGGTAAAAAATTCGGATTGATTATTTGTTTGCGGCTTTTTATGATTTACATAAATTTATTTATGTATTTCTTTCAATCAAAATTATTCCATTTTATTTTTCGTAAAACGAATATTTGCTCAACTATGAGGTAGTGGTTACGAAGTACTGGATACTAAAAAACCGATTTTGTCGAATCCGGCTCTGATCCGGCCCATATTTTTTGACCAGTTTCGGTAAGCATGTATTGCCTCAAACCCCTCAGCATCGGACTTAACACTAAGATTTTATATAAGTCGGGGCGGAGGTGTACTACTGACGAGACATAAGCGAGTTATCGAAAACAAAGATAATCGATTATTATCGGCGATTTATCATTTTTTATCGAAAAGCTATCGATTTATTATTGATTTATCATCGAAAAACTATCGATGATTTATCGAAAAGCTATTAAAAGACTTACGTTTTACCAATTTGCTATTGGCGTGTTACTAATTTTTATCGGGCTGTTTTCGATTTGTTATCGAAAAGTTATCGACTTATTTTCAGAACAATATATATTTGTTATTGAAAATTTATCGGTTTTTATGGCAACCTATTGATTTGTTATTTTATTTTTGTTTGTAAGAATATAAAGAGCAAAATGATTTTGATTAATTATCGAAAAGTTATCGGTACGTTATCAAAAACTTGGATTAGTTATCGAATTGTTTCCAGTGTATTATTGTCGTGTTATAGATTTGTTAACAAAAAAATTATTGATTTGCTATCGAAAAATAACAGATTTCTTATCCGGGTGTTGCCAATTAATTATCGACCTGCTATCGATTTGTTAACGATGACTCATCGCTTTATTATGAAACAGTTATCGATAAAACTTTAATATAAATTGCAAGATCCATCGATAGTAAGCCGATAAGAAACCGAAAAAAAGCCGATAACAAATCGATAACTTGACGATAACTTCATTTTCTATAATAAGTCGATAATTAAACTAGAGCTTATCGGTATTGGTTGTTATCGATAAGAAGTAGACGAAGCTTTCTCAAACAGCTTGAAATTATTTATTTCTATTGCGGCTCAAGTTCAACCTCTTTCTCATGAGGGAAGAAGGTCCTTAATAAATCCCTTAGATCTAGTTTACATACGTATAACCAGATTCTCTTCATTTATCGAGGCGTGAAAATTCTACAGTTAATAATCTGCTTCCTAGGGATGGGACATATGTGAACACGTCACGGATGTTATTACGTCCGTTTCCAAGCTAAGTGAGGGGGGCTTGCCACTGTACGGCTCCGACAGTAGACCGATTCATCAGCTAAAACTGCTATCACTATGCCTTTAAGGTGCACTTCTTCTCACCCCACGGATCGTTCTACAAGCTTTCGCCTTCTACAACTCCGCATTCAACTCTGCCGCAGCGCAGTCCTGAAGGTGGTGTGGTGTTCAGCGATTAAGCCAATCCTAACAGCATTCACAACCTACCTTGGTTCTGCTTTCAGTCGCCATCAATTCATCTAAATGGCCACTAGGAAAATAGACTGTTATCGGAGGGTTCAATGATTAGCTTTGGGAGATGGTTGCAATTAAGGAAGCTTTTCAGCCGCTAGATAGATATTGGTTGGAAGCTTATGGGTGAAGGCGGTATAGCTTTGGGTTAAGTCTATTGCAGTATGACAATCACAGCTAAGCCAGTGATGTCAGGATTGCTTGAAAACCTCTGTATCTCCATCAGTAACTTCGCGAATATAATTAATATTTGTTCAAACCACGTAAGTTAGCTTCTAAAGGTGACTCCTGAGTGTACCTTGAAGGATTTGCGTTATTTCGTAGAGCCCAGCTGATCGCTAAATTATTTCTACAGACCGCCTGCCTTCCCATTACGGCCAAAAGAAGCTCGCTGCCTTGCAAAAGGTAATCTCAGCACAGTATTTGCTTAGCCGACTCAAGGCTAATTTCTACAAGAGTATTCGGAGTATACAAAAGAAACTGTTCGTGCATTCTCCTCTGTCTTCTAGTCATTAGTAAATATGCACAAGATAGTATGTATGTCTTATCCGGTTATCAGTGTTGTTTTCCTGCAGGTCTACGAGAAACTGTCTGAGATGTATACGTATATCTGTATATGGCCCTTTAGCTACAATAAGACAACGATTCTTGAACAAATGTTTCTTCGATTGCGTACCAGATGTTGACTCTACGGACCTAAACTGACATACCACGTCATGATGAACAAATTAGTTACATCGGCTTCTCGGATCTTTGAGGAATGTTTGGAGACCAGAGCCCTCACTAGTGATAATACTCATGTGCGCCCCTCTACCTATGCGAAAACCAAGTCACATAGAGTGTTTGCTGTTGAGGAGATCGATATGACTCATATTGCTTGGCAGGCTTCGTGATTTCTGGTAGCGATACCAATTTTCGATGCTCCAAGTGCGGTTTCTCGCATCTTCGCATCACTAGAATGCAGCATATAGATATGTATGTTGTGATGTCTTGATTTCTTGTTTAGCTTTAAAAGCCACGACAATGAAGCATTTAGTGGATTGTAAAATTTTGCGGATTCGAAATTTCATATTGATGTTGTGATTGATGGAGCTTAAAACTCACACATTCTTTCTCACATCTACTATCCACATATTTACATGTACATACATACATCACAATATTATATTATGTAAGTAAATCTAGTTACGTTGTTGTTGGTTTGCAGCGTCAATGTCCACCTTCAGTGACATCTTCGCTTTTTCAATGTGAGCGTCCTTAAATCCCTTAAATAAAAAATCGTAGGATTTTAAATTAACCAAATAAAAAAAGTTAATCGATGTTGATTAATAATTGATTTGATGTGCAACTGACAGCGAGGCAGCAAATAGTGTCCTGTCGTTCGCGTTTCGACATTCGTCGCTTTCTGGTGTTCTTAAGTTATCGACAACACAATGATGGACGAGTTCTTTAAGCTTTTATGGCTCGTGTTGAAATGCATAAAGCAGACTGAGATGCTGCAATGGAAGAGGGAGAGCAATATTGTTAAATGGATTTCTTTGAATTGACAGAAAACACTGAGAGGATGTACTTTTATAGTTTCAATACCTAGGTAGGTAGGTTGAACTGGCCGGTCCATGAGGACCTCACATAGACTGATTGAGTCCGTAGTGTTACCAGAAGTTTGTTTTAACAACCAAACTGAAAAACCCTATCAAAAACCAGGACCTATGTTATAAATAACTCCGTCCTCTTGGCAAATACTAGAAGCTTCCTAGGACTTAAGCCACTTGCTGCTTCTAGATCTGACAGCTTTATCACTCCTAATAGCTGGACTCTTAGCCTGGCAAGTGCAGGGCACGAGCACAGAACGTGCTCGATCGTTTCCTCCTCCAACCCGCACTTCCTACATCTGCTATCACTTACCAAGCCTAATTTAAAGGCATGTGACGCCAGAAGGCAGTGTCCAGTCAGAATACCCGTCATGAGTCTACAGTCCTCTCTTTTTAATGATAGAAGCAACTGTGTTAGTCTAAGGTTGTAAGACCTACACATAATCTTCGACACTTTACAGCCCCGCGCTTGAACCCACGCCTTTCCTGCTTGGTCGATTATGTGCACCCCTCGCCTTCGCTTAATCTCGCCCAATCTAATTGGGACATCTACGGAGCAAGCTTCAAGGGATGCGCCCTTTTTATCTAGTTCGTCCGCTTTTTCATTCCCATCTATTCCCATATGCCCTGGGACCCAATATAGATGTATGCTTCTCCCTGTCCCGATTCTCTCCAGATACTGCTTACACTCTAACACGCATTTAGATGCTGTGCTATGCGAGATTATTGCCTTAATTGCTGCTTGACTGTCAATATAAAAGTTAACACGGTTGCAGCTTAAGCTATTCTCCTCCTGGGTTTCTACTGCTTTGGTTACGGCTAATATTTCCGCTTGGAAAACGCTACAGTAATCCGACAGCCTGTAGGATCTGCTTATTTCCGGATCAGCGCAGTATACCGCAGACCCTACACCTTCCACTAATTTGGAACCATCGGTGTACACATGTATCGCCTCATCCGCCATTTGCGCACGCTTGCGCCAACCGTCCACCTCTATTGTGGCCTTAAGATCTCCCTCGAAGCGCAGATAGGGAATCATGTAGTCTGTTCGTCTTGTGATTGATGACGCTATACTATTATGGCCATATGCTCGGCGCTCAAGCTGTCCCGAAGCACTGAGCCTGGGTGCGGTCATTTCAATATCTAGACTTCCTGCATATATTTTTCCCTTCAATTGTCGTTAGTTATGAAGAAACTCTAAAGATGCCGATAGTTTTACGGAAGTTATCTCTACGTAGTTTATAAAGAGGGACATAGCAACACTTACAATATTTTTTTCAAAGAAATCCGGGAGGCATTCATTCACCTACCCGAGGAGAATCCTGTTACAAATATGACTGTATCATATACATATTTAGCAGGCGAGGCTCTGGCGACCACAAGTTCCTCATGGAACTGGAACTAGTACCTTAATGGTGCTTTGTTACCAGAATGTGCCGAACCTATAACCTTCGGGGAGTGTCTTTGTCGTTAACACAACAACAACAAGAACCGATTGCTCCAAAGTAATGAAAGAAGTAGGGTCTACACACCGCCGACTGTGCTGACGCCAGATGACTGTAGCGTTTCTCAGGGGAAGTAGTACCCGTAACCAAGGTAGTACAAGCACTGCAAGAAAATAGCTTAAGCTGTAGCCGCATCAACATTTATGTTGACAGCCAAGCAGCAATTGAGGCAAAAATCTTGCATAGCACAGTATCTAAGCGCTAAAATGTAAGCATTCCCTAGAAAAACCCGTATAGGGAGTAACATACAACTATATTGTGTGCCAGTATATATGGGAATAGATGGGAACGAAAAAGCGGACGTGGTAGCTAAAAAGGGCGTATACCTGGAAGCTTGCACCGTAAACGTCCCGAACAGATTATGTAAAATTAGGAGAAGGCGAGATTTCTCACGCTCGACGAAGTAGGAAAGGCGTGGAGCCAAAAGTAGGGTTGTGATGTGTTGACGATCATGTGCAGGTCTTACAACTTAAGACTAAAAAAGCTACTCTTATCTTGAAAAAGAGAAGACCGTAGACTAAAGACGGGTACTTTGACTGGACTCCTTCTGGCGTCACATGCGTTTATATTAGGCTTGGTCAGTGATAGCAGATGTAAGAAGTGCGAGTTGGAGGAGGAAACGAACGAGTACGTTAGATCGTGCCCTATACTTGCTAGGCTAAGACTCCAACAGTTAGGAGTGAGACAGCTGTCAGATCTAGAAGCAGCCAGTAGCATAGTTCCTAGAAAGAGTAGTTCAGGTTACGTCCTTATGGACCAGCCACTTCAACCTAACCTAACAAGCGATTTAAGTAATTGAAATCGCCTCAGTTGGATAGTTCAGTATCTGAGCTCCTCCTAACTTATGGCGCCTACCATCAAACATAACCCGGTCTACAAATATTAATTTTGATGAATGATTGTGAAATATCTGTATTTGATATATTCTATAGAATAAAATTTTAAACAAATTTTCAACTCCATTAAGATCATGAAAAAAATTAATTGTCTGCACAATTGCCATCAAATTAAGGCCTATTTACATAACAGCAATATTTCAAAATTTAAATTATGATTGTTTAAGAACAGATCTACATATGTATGTATGTATGTGCAAGTTTATATGAAAGCATTCTTAGACTGAAGCACACATGTTAAATTGCTCAAGACTGCCGAATACCGTTATCAGTAAAAAGTTACTGCGCTCCATTAACGCTGCTCATGGCCGACTTCGCAATCCTTACATCTTTACTGCGCCACACCCACAAGCCCAACGAAGAATTTCTTATCAGACAACACAAATGAAATTTATTATCGCCAGCAGTTACAAGTATAGCGTAAAAGCGCACATTGCCTAGTTTAGAAAAGCACATTTTGTAACAAAAATTTCATACATACATACATTCATTCCTACGAGTATAAGTGCACTGCAAACAAACGCGCGACTAATCGATGACGAGAGTTTGGAGCGATTGGCTCCTTTCGTTTACCCGCCGCCAGGTTAGCGCAGTCGTTTGAGCATTAGAATTTTAATCTCAGGGTTGTGGTTTCGAGCCCCACGTTGGGCGCTATCGTTATATAACTGACTGTTGGGTAAAGCAGAAAGGGCTCGTCGGGTGTTGTAAATATGGTCGAACTTCGAGCGGATTTTAAACCATTTTTCCTCCTATGTTCACGCATATCCCGAAATCAATGAACCCAGAAAAAAAGTTCCTTTCTCGAGATAATTTGACTTAACAAATTGTCAATGGGCTGCCTTCTCCCGATTGGACAAAGTTAATAAAGGGCAAGAAGAGCAAAAAAAAGTGGGGCGCTCATCGAACTTGTGCTGATGTATGGCCCGGAGTCATGGACGGTGTGGAGGAAAGATAAGAGAAGATAAGACCTCCCTGCGGGTTGGGTGGCTTAAAATATACCCCCAGCAGGTATCCCTGTCATAACAGGTGAATAAAAAACTAAATTGATTCAAGGGTTTTGTGTAGCGCAACCATTTCAAAGGGTGGCCAGCGCAATATATAGCTTCTCCAACCCAACTGTCAAACTCATCCACCCGTGGCGAATCTTGTTGCTTTAACAGCCATGGCTCTGGGGATCACTATTTCCTTATGGATCTAGGGGGTGGGAGAGCGGTATGGCCTTGAAGGTTTCATTTGGTCATACTAAATCGTTCCCGAGTTGGTCGCGCTAGTACCTTAATGGTGCTTGTTGACGGAATGGACCATCAACATCGATAACTCTCCCCAAGGCGTTCGGAGCGTAGCCTTATCGCTACAACATCAGAGAACATAAGATGGCACTCGGACTATTCGAGAGAAAAGTTCTCCTGAAGATTTATGGCCCTGCCCGTCATGCCGACGTGAGTATCGGAGGAGGTATCACAATAAGGCTTCGCTGGCTGGGTCATGTGATGCTGGTGAATGAATCTGAGCAAAAAAAATAGAAAGTATTTCTATTGACACCCGAATTTGGAAGCAGAGGAGAGGGTGACCTCCACTGAGATGATGATTTTGATTTTTATAACAAAAAAAATATTATTATTGTCACTGGCCCTGGCGTTGGAAACCGGCTATGTATTGTTGGGAATATATAGGTTTTCGACATTTTTATTGGTCTTTTTCGGGATTACGAATCAGTTAGAGATCTTTTTTAAAGCGCTATCGGTGTCTGTTTGATTAAAAAGCGATGAGCAGTCGATAATGGTGTTATCGATAGTAAATTGATAAAAAATCGATAGTAAACCGATCTGCGACTTCTCGAGCTCACACTGATATCTCGTCAATAAAAAAAACGATAAATGTCGATTAGAGCGAATATAGCGAATCTATATACCAGTATTTGCGATAACAAATCGGTATTTTTTCGATAATCCGCTCGATACCATTTCGTTAATAAATCGATTACATGTCGATAATGCACCAATAATATACCGATAACACTTCGATAACAGTTGTTACCGATAAAAACCCGATAACATTTCGATAAAAAACCAACGGAATTCCGATAATAATTCGACAGATAACTTCGTATTGATGAATGGAGTTTTCACAACCCCGCTAAATGGTTCCAAAACAGTTCCGAAATAGTCACTAATATAATTCAGAAATTATGTCGAAATGAGTCAGGAATGATACCACAATAGGCTTCCAGTCAATCATACTTTAATGCTTCCTAACACATTCCCAAAATGATATTGATCTAAAACCGTGCTTTAAGCCCGAAATTATTACAAATTAGTCCCGAATTGATCTCAATTTTACAACAAAAAGTCTCGAAATCATACAGAACAACAATTTATTTGTGGACCCTTTAAATTCAAAGGAAACTTGGAATACGATCAAGAAAATTGGAATAGGCAAATCCAAAGCGGATCTCTCTGTCCTCCCCGATGATATTTTTTTAAAGTTACCTCCTTCGGCTGCTAATGTGTGTATTGACAACTGCTGTGATCGTGTTAATGTTGATGCAAGTCCCCTCGAGTTTGTTCGTGTCGATGACTGTGATGTTGTGAAAGCCATACTTTCTATGAAGCCCAACGCTATAGGTTTAGACGGAATTTGTGCAAAATTTGTGAAAATTATTCTACGCGTTATGCTACCCCACATAACATATCCTAACCACCTGTGTCTTTCCAAAATGTTGGAAAGCTGTTAAAGTTATCCCTATTCCCAAACAAAGCAAAGAGTACAGGCCGGTAGCCATACTGCCGCCTTTTCTTTCGAAGGTCGTTGAGCGCATCCTACATGGGCAGATCGCCACATATGTGCACGTAAATGAACTTTTAACGGACCACCAGTCTGGTTTCACACCAAAAAGAAGCTGTACTACGGCACTTATTTCAGTGGTAGAAGATATACGGGAGCGCATAGATGATAACTTTACGGCTTTCCTAACCCTTCTTAACCACTCTAAAGCCTTTGACTCTGTTGACCATACCCTGCTATGTAAAAAGCTGGAAACCATGTTTAATTTTTCCAGTCATGCAACCAACCTAATCAGATCTTATCTAGACGGCAGAACGCAGGCAGTATGTGTAGACAGTAGAAAGTCAAACTTGTTAAATGTTTCGCGAGGTGTACCCCAAGGGTCAATCCTTTTTCCTTTGTTATTTGTATTGTACATTAATGACCTGCCTCGTGTCAATATTGTGACCTTCACATTTATGCTGACGATGTTCAATTGTGTACGTGCTGTTATGTCGATTGTATGAGTTCATGTATAAGTAATTTGAATCAAGACCTTAGTCAAATAGGTGTATGGGCTTCTATGAACGGTTTATGTCTAAAGCCCCCATTACTGATACTTAGCATATACTTGACTTGACTTGGCGTAAACTTGGCAACTTAGCCACGATTATACTCCACTTGGCGCATAAAATCTGGCATCATAATCAGCGTTGAAATTTATTTTTAAAAAAATGTCAATTTGTATGACAAAATGTCAAAATGAAATGGAAACAAAACAAATGGCATCTCAAAATGTAAACGTCACTTAGCACTTACATAGAAAATCAAAATTCAACAGACTTCTAAGTGAAGTTAAGTTTTGAGTAATCAGTAACATGCAATGTTCATTTAACAGAACTGTAAGTGACAGTTCGCAAGCCAAGTCAAGTCTATGCTAAGTATCAGTAATGGAGCCTTAAAACTGTAGTCATTGGTGCCGTTTGTCGTATCGCTGTAGTCGTATCCCTAACGTAATCAGCTGTTTATCGTTACGACGGTAAACCAAAAACCAATTGGTTGGCTACGATACGGTTACGACCTTAGCGGCACCAATAATCGATTGCATTGATTCTCATAAGGTTGGTCGAATCAGTTGTTATAAGGTTGCCGATACGGTTACCGATAAAGCACCAATGTCTGCAGCTTAAATCCTCGAAAGTCGAAGTGTATTGTCATCCGCAGAAAGCCGCTAGCTACAATTGGCTTAGACAATATTATGTTTGAAAATTCTGTTATAGAATATGTTGACACGGCAAGAAATCTTGGCATAGTTTTTAACAAAACATTGACCTGGAAAGACCATATTTTTAGTACCGTAGGAAAAGTGTACGGTATGATCCGTACACTGTGGTTGACACAGTATTTCACTCCGCTACATATTTGACTACTTTTATCCAAAGCGTACTTAATACCTACGCTCCTCCACGGCTGTGAGATTTTTTTTAACTGTGAGACTGTGTGTAATACGAAGCTTAATGTAGCCTTCAATAACATTGCTAGATACGTTTACGGGCTGAGTCAGGGGCGGATCCAGCACGATTTGGGAGGGGGCGATATTTAAGCCAACTTTTTAAGTAAGATAAAGTGACCTTAAAATTGTTCATACAACCACAACATACATATCTACACTCTTCTAC
Organism: Eurosta solidaginis; assembly: GCA_029619165.1. Classification (NCBI taxonomy): domain Eukaryota; kingdom Metazoa; phylum Arthropoda; class Insecta; order Diptera; family Tephritidae; genus Eurosta; species Eurosta solidaginis. The sequence goes on from JARSSU010016670.1 coordinate 16,438, forward strand.
AAAAGTCATCTTCACTCAAATTTTTTAAGTTTTTACTAAGTTTGCTTTGACCTTCATTATTTTCGATATTTTTATAAAAATATATATTGTTATATAACATCAACAATCCAAATATACACTTAAAATTTTTTAGACTTTTTAGAAAATTCGGGAAAATTCTGCGAATTTTCATGCAAATTTTTAGCTTTCAGGAAGAATTTTTATAATTAATCTCTCAGAAAAATTCTAAAATTCTTACCGAAAAGCTGAAAATTTGCATGAAAATTCGCGGAATTTTTCTAAATTTTCTAAAAAGTTTTAAGTTTCTTTTTGGATTTTTGGTGTTATATAACAATACATATTTTTATAAAAATATCGAAAATAATGAATGAATGAATGAAAATTTAGTGACTGTATATATTTTAATAATAAGCTATTATAAATTATTGTTTGTTATGTAAACTAAAACCAATATTCTGGCTTGCAATAATTGAAAATTGTAATAAAAATGTCAACTCTTTCTATAATTTTTAATGTTTCATGAAAAATTTACGCTTATTGTGAACCCTAACCCTATAGTACCCAAGACCGCCTATAGACGGCCTAAATTTATTTCACATTTATTCGATTTCCATATACCGTTTCGTTTATTTCTTCTAATTCGGGGAAGTCCGAAAAATAATGCTATTGTGTTCGTAGCATCTTCTTGCTTTTCAATCAGCGGTCACCGTCATTTGAAGTTTGAAGTTAGTGAAGTTCGGACAATTTAATTATTTCGCAAAAATTGTATATTTCGAAAATTAGGCATGCCAACGTCTTGTTTGTTAAACGGAATATTTTATCCTCAAAAATATGTAACGAGTTCAAGAACATATGTAAATATTTTATATATTAAAAAAATACGTAATGACATACATTTAAATATTTTACATAAACATAAACACACAAATATTTTGGAAAATGTTAACTTCATTATTGATTATTTGAAACAAAGCTTTCTGCTTTAAATATAAACCCAAAAAGGGTAACAGAGTACATATATATACAAGTATACATGCTACAATTCGACCATCCTGACAATTGAGATCACCTGATCTCCAATTCAATCTATCACAATAAAAACTAATTAAAACAATGTGTTTACAACAAAAAATGCTACAATAATTCGACCATCCTGACATCTTAGTCTCCTGATCTTCTGTCTTCTCCCAATTTTTCTCATTCCCCGAAAACCACGGACGCATATTACTGATTGCCCACACCCCAACATAAGGTATTCTAGACTGTTGAAAACCTTCAACATCTTTCACTACATAACGATCATTTTTAAGTACTTTATCTATCATATATGGCCCTTTAAATTTCGGAATAAGTTTTTTATGTACACCGACACTAGAATCAAAATGTTTAAGCATTACGTAGTCTCCTTCTCGAAATATAGTTGGAGCTTTTCTCTTACTATTCACATATTCTTCATTATACTTTTGCAACCTTTTTCATTTTCCGCAGCACTATTTCTAATAACACAAAGAGATCTTGGCTCTTGAATCTGTTCCAACTCAATTAAATTCTCCTTCAAAACATCTAACACATAATATAGCGTCATCAATCACAAGACGAACAGACTACATGATTCCCTATCTGCGCTTCGAGGGAGATCTTAAGGCCACAATAGAGGTTGACGGTTGGCGCAAGGGTGCGCAAATGGCGAACGAGGCGATACATGTGTACACCGATGGTTCCAAAGTAGTGGAAGGAGTAGGGTCTGCGGTCTACTGCGCTGATCCGGAAATAAGCAGATCCTACAGGCTGCCGGATTACTGTAGCGTTTTCCAAGCGGAAATATTAGCCGTAACCAAAGCAGTAGAAACCCTGGAAGAGAATAGCTTAAGCTGCAACCGTGTTAACTTTTATATTGACAGTCAAGCAGCAATTAAGGCAATAATCTCGCATAGCACAGCATCTAAATGCGTGTTAGAGTGTAAGCAGTCTCTGGAGAGAATCGGACAGGAAGAAGCATACATCTATATTGGGTCCCAGGGCATATGGGAATAGATGGGAATGAAAAAGCGGACGAACTAGCTAAAAAGGGCGCATCCCTTGAAGCTTGCTCCGTAGATGTCCCAATTAGATTGGGCGAGATTAAGCTAAGTCGAGAGGTGCACATGATCGACCAAGCGGGAAAGGCGTGGGTTCAAGCGCGGGGCTGAAAAGTGTCGAAGATTATGTGTAGGTCTTACAACCTTAGACTAACACAGTTGCTGCTATCATTAAAAAGAGAGGACTGTAGACTCATGACGGGTATTCTGACTGGACACTGCCTGCTGGCGTCACATGCCTTTAAACTAGGCTTGGTCAGTGATAGCAGATGTAGGAAGTGCGGGTTGGAGGAGGCTAAGACTCCAGCTATTAGGAGTGATACAGCTGTCAGATCTAGAAGCAGCAAGTGGCTTAAGTCCTAGGAAAGCTTCTAGTATTTGCCAAGAGGACGGAGTTATTTTATAACTTATGTCCTGGTTTTTGATAGGGTTTTTCAGTTTGGTCGTTTAAACAAACTTCTGGTAATACTACGGACTCAATCAGTCTATGTGAGGTCCTCATGGACCGGCCAGTTCAACCTACCTACCTTGCTTCGTTGTTTAACCCCAAACAACATTACACTAGGATCTTCTTTTATAGTCCTATGTAATGTGTTATTCAACGCAAATTCTACAGTTTCTATAACATTATCCCAGTAAACATTTTTATCCGAACTAGACAATTTGTCTAAAAAACCAAATTTGACAAGGGGTGACGGAAAATCGTTCCAATATACATCATTTATCCACCCTGTCGGAAAATCAACCAAACAAGATAAGTCATATTATTAATCATAAATCAAAAACCGTTAAGCCTATCATAACAAAATTCGGCAGAGGTTGCCATTACTATAAAGAATGCTTCAAAGAAAAATTAACGAGGTCGGTTAAGGACCACGCCCACTTTTATATAAAAAATTTTTAAGAGGGTCGTGGACGAATAAAATAAGCTACATATATCTCTGCAAAAAAGAACTTTATATCAATAGTATTTCCTTGCCCAACTGGAAATATAACAAGAAATAGGAGAAAACTCAAATTCTTGAAAATGGGTGTGGCACCGCCCTCTTTTTAACTAAGAAATTTTCTATGTTTCGGGAGCCAAAAACTAGAAGAAAACTGTAATAAAATTGGGAATACAAACTTTCCTTATAGGAAATATTTCTAGTAAAAAATGGACGGGATCGCTTAAAGATCACGCCCACTTTTATATAAAAGATGTTTAACAGGGTCATATACTAGAATAATAATCTATATCTTAGCGAAATATAGTTTTATATCAATGATATTTCACTTTCCAAGTTTTTTTAAGAGGAAATTGTGAGACATTTTTTAAGGGCGGTGCCACGAAAAGAGCCACAAAAAAATGAATCCCTCAGGGAAAAATTCGAAAAAATAATTTATCTGGAATGAACTGTACAATTGAAACTCACGCTAACTATATAATATTCGGTTAGAACCGAACTTAGACACCCTTATTTGTTTATATATACTTGCGGCCCAAAAGTCATACCTCATTTTTTAAGCTCTGACCTACAACGCCACGTAAATTTCCGATTCTTTTTCTGGGCAGAAACAGTTCGTACAGGGTTAACATTTTGAGCCTAAATTTGAAAAAATTTATCGGTTTAAGCAATTTTTCACACTTCTTGTTTCTAAATAGGAAACCTCTCTATTTACCAATGCATTTTTTTAATTTTTTCGGTTTAGATTTTAATCTTATTTAAAAATAAGAAAATTGTTTTAATTTTGTTTTTTGAAATATACATTTTTTCTCCATATAATTTGTATGAAAGAAAAATCTACATTTCAAAATTAACACTTGCTGAATCTAGCCCATCCAGGGTTAAATATGTAAACTCAGGGTTAAATAACATAGATTTTCGGAATGGTAGGGAAAAAATCTATTAGAGACTTCCTTCAATCGTTTTTTTCTATTTCATTTCTAAGAACCTTAAACTCAAACCAAAATAAAACAACACATACACATACTTGTTTCTAAATTTTTGATGTTACTTTGCCAGAGAGTTGAACCCAGTTCCCTTGTTGTTGTTGTTGTTGTAGCGATAAAGACACTCGCCGAAGGCCTTGGGGAGTGTTATCGATGTTGATGTAACAAGGACCATTAAGGTACAAGCCCGACCATCTCGGGAAAGATTTGGTATGACCGCATGAAACCATCTAGGCCATTACGTCCTCCCACCCCCTAGATCCATGAGGAAATTGGGGTCGACAGAGCCTCGGCTGTTAAAGATGCGGATTCGCCACGGGTAGGTGAGGCTGACAATTGCGTTGGAGAATCTATATATTGCGCTGGCAACCCCTTGAGGGGTGGAGGCTTGGTCAGTGATAGCAGATTTAGGAAGTGCGGGTTGGAGGAGGAAACGATCGAGCACGTTCTGTGCTCGTGCCCTGCACTTGCCAGGCTAAGACTCCAGCTATTAGGAGCGATACAGCTGTCAGATCTAGAAGCAGCAAGTGGCTTAAGTCCTAGGAAGCTTCTAGTATTTGCCAAGAGGACGGAGTTATTTTATAACTTATGTCCTGGTTTTTGATAGGGTTTTTCAGTTTGGTCGTTAAAACAAACTTCTGGTAATACTACGGACTCAATCAGTCTATGTGAGGTCCTCATGGACCGGCCAGTTCAACCTACCTACCTTGCTCCGTTGTTTAACCCCAAACAACATTACACTAGGATCTTCTTTTATAGTCCTATGTAATGTGTTATTCAACGCAAATTCTACAGTTTCTATAACATTATCCCAGTAAACATTTTTATCCGAACTAGACAATTTTGCAATCATCGGACCTAAACTTCTATTTATCCTCTCAACTTGACCGTTTGCTTGTGGCAAGCCTGTAGATATCTTAACATGATTAACATTCTCTTCCTTCAAAAAATTTGAAAACTCACCAGAAGTAAAACAACTACCCCTATCAGATACAATCGTTTTAGGACGACTATACGATCGAAAATAAGTTTTTAAAGCAGAAATAACTTGTTTGGTGTTGGTTGTTTTCGTTGGGCCAAAATGATCTATATGTACTATTCCAAAAGGTATACTCCCTTTAGGAGGTCTTCGCGACCATGTTTAGATGAAAACGTTATACACTGCAAACAATTTTGAATATGAATAACAACTTTTTGTTTCATTTGAGGAAACCAATAACTTTTCGAAATAACATCCATTGTTTTATCTATACCCAAATGCCCCATATCGTTATGATATTTAAATAACACATGATTTTCCATATTTTCTGGAACATAAAATAAAACCGAACCTTTTTGATTTTTTCTACAAACTATACCGTTACGCATTTCGTATAAGTTATGCTCTTTTTCTCTAAACAATTACGCAACTCCTTTATTTTCTTGTCATTATTTTGGAAAATAACCATATTATCTTCAAACGTATTTGTTTCTATTACTAAAATATTATTACAACGACTTAATGCATCTACATGTTGCATGCGACTTCCAGAACGATGCTCCAGTACATAATCATAATTTTTAAGTTCTAATGGCCACCTTGCTATCCTTGGATTTAATTCTTTTTTATTCAAAGTTAAGGTTAACGAATTACAATCTGTAACTATTTTGAATTTCAAACCTTGCAAATAAACACTAATCTTTTAAGAGCATAAATGATTGCAAGAGTTTCAAGTTCAAAACTATGATATTTTTATTCAGACTCACTTGTTCGTTTAGAAAAATAAAATACTGGATGCAGTTTCCCGTCTTTTTTCCGCTGCATTAAAATCGCTCCGAAACCTGCACTACTTGCATCACAATGCAACTCTGTCTCATCATTAAGATCATACAAAGCTAAAATAGGCGACGCCAACAACTTTTCTTTGAGATTTTCAAAACATAACAACTCATTTTCCCCAAACTGAAACTTTTTATCTTTTCTTGTTAAATCATACAATGGCTTTGCAAGCAAAGAAAAATCTTTAACAAACCTGCGGAAATACGAACGTAGTCCAAGAAAACTCTGTACAGATTGTAACTTTGTTGGAATTGGAAAGTTTTGATTGCTATTGTCTGCTCGTATACCATCCTTTGTAATAGTATATCCTAGATACTTTACTTGACTTGCTAAAAAGTAAAAATTATTTTCAACAAGATTTCGAAAAACTTCCGATAAAATTTTTAAATGTTCTTCTATATATTCTGTAGCTATCATTATATCATCCAAATATATAATAACCTTACCCTGTTTGATCATATCTGCAAAGACTTTGTTTACAAATCTTTGAAATGTTGACGGAGCATTCTTTAACCCAAACGACATTCTTAAAAATTCGAACTGTCCAAGTGGAGTAACAAACAACGTAAACTTAATTGAATCTGGATCCATATAAACATGGAAAAATCCATTTTTTAAATCTAACTTTGTAAAAATCTTTTTATTTACCAACCTATCAAGTAAATCATCAATCAAAGGTATTGGATAATTATCCTTAGCTGTCACTTTATTAATTGTCCTAAAGTCAACACATATCCTTAGATCCACAGTTTTCTTTCGGACCAATACTATAGGTGACACAAACCAGACTCACTTGGCCTGATAATATTTTGCTCTAAATAATCGTCTAATAATTTCTGTAACTCATTTTTTTCACTGTAAGACAAACGTCGAGGTGAACAACTAAACGGCTTAACACTACTTATCGCCAATTTCATCAGACATTTCACCTTTGGTTCCATCGGTCGTGGCCAACTCACATAATATTTTTAAATAAACCAATAAGTTTTGTTTGATCCGTAAATTTAACATCACCTCCCACCTTAAGATTTATATCATTATTATCATTTGGAGAAATTGCCAACAATACTGCATCAAACAAAACTTCATTATTATTTTTCTGTTCAAAATTAGACACCATTTTATTCACATCTTCACTACTAAAATTCTTCGACAAATTATCATCATTCTTCCCATTATAATTTATACTAATATCACAAATATCATCTTTACAATTATCAGCACATATTTTATCATTTTTATATATAACGCCTAATACCGCGTTATTCTGAAATTTATTTTAACTTCACGTTTTTCCCTTAAAATTTTAAACCCTCCAATTTTCAAAAAATTTTCTGAACACCCAAAACTTCAACTCCTGCTGCATCACAAGAACCAGTATGTGTATCATTTACTTGCTGCTTAGAAAGAAAATTCAAACCTTCCTCTTCCATAAAGTCATTTGATTCAGCGTCAATAGAGCAAACTCCACTCTGATCAAAAATTATTTCATTGATTCGCGCAGCAAGGGTAGCCTTGGACCCTGATGTAGGTAATTTCAATTGCCTAAGCCACTCAGGCAATTGAGGGACTTTATAGTCTTTTGCACAAATTGTATTCTCCATGAAGGCAACCTCGTTAAAATAATCAGCAATTAAAGTAACAAAAATAATCTAAATAAAAACAAAACAATAATAACAAAAACAAAAAACACTGTTTAGCTTATGGCGTTTTTGAAAGCCTTTTTTGTTTTATGCCTTTTCTTCTTTTTTTTTATACCTTTCATGAAAATGAAATGGTATATTAATTTCGTCACGAAACCGAAAATTGTAAGTCCTTAAAGGAAAATAGATAGACCCACCATTAAGTATACCGAAATAATCAGGTTGAAGAGCTGAGTTGATTTAGCCATGTCCGTCTGTCCGTCTGTCCATCTGTCCGTCTGTCGGTTTGTATGCAAACTAGTCCCTCAATTTTTGAGATATCTTGATAAAATTTGGTGAGCGGGTGTATTTGGGTGTCCGATTAGACATTTGTCGGAACCGACCGGATCGGACCACTATAGCATATATCCTCCATACAACCGATTTTTCAGAAAAAGAGGATTTTTGTAATATCTTACCCAATTTAACAGATTGAAGCTTCAAACTTCACCATATACTTTCGTATATTGCACATATTGTTGCCTGAAAAAATTGATGAGATCGGTCATATATATAGTATATATCCCCCACAACCGATTGTTCAGATAAGGAACTTTTCGTAATTACCGGCCCATTTTAAGAGCTAGAGGCTTCACATTTCAACGAATGCCTAGGTATATAGCATATATTGTTGTCTGAAAAAATCATAGAGATCGGTTGTATATATAGTATATATCTCATACAACCGATTGTTCAGATAAGAAACTTTTCGCAATTTCTACCCCATTTTAACAGCTATAAGCTTCAAATTTCACCGATTGCTTACGTATATAGCATATATTGTTGTCTGAAAAAATTATAGAGATCGGTTGTATATATAGTATATATCTCATACAACCGATTGTTCAGATAAGAAACTTTTCGCAATTTCTACCCCATTTTAACAGCTATAAGCTTCAAATTTCACCGATTGCTTACGTATATAGCATATATTGTTGTCTGAAAAAATCATAGAGATCGGTTGTATATATAGTATATATCTCATACAACCGATTGTTCAGATAAGAAACTTTGCGCAATTTCTTCCCCGTTTTAACAGCTATAAGCTTCAAATTTCACCGATTGCTTACGTATATAGCATATATTGTTGTCTGAAAAAATCATAGAGATCGGTTGTATATATAGTATATATCTCATACAACCGATTGTTCAGATAAGAAACTTTTCGCAATTTCTACCCCATTTTAACAGCTATAAGCTTCAAATTTCACCGATTGCTTACGTATATACCATATATTGTTGTCTGAAAAAATCATAGAGATCGGTTGTATATATAGTATATATCTCATACAACCGATTGTTCAGATAAGAAACTTTTCGCAATTTCTACCCCATTTTAACAGCTATAAGCTTCAAATTTCACCGATTGCTTACGTATATACCATATATTGTTGTCTGAAAAAATCATAGAGATCGGTTGTATATATAGTATATATCTCATACAACCGATTGTTCAGATAAGAAACTTTTCGCAATTTCTACCCCATTTTAACAGCTAGAAGCTTCAAATTTCACCGATTGCTTACGTGTATAGCATATATTGTTGTCTGAAAAAATCATTGAGATCGGTGGTATATATAGTATATATCTCATACAACCGATTGTTCAGATAAGAAACTTTGCGCAATTTCTTCCCCGTTTTAACAGCTAGAAGCTTCAACTTTCACCAAATGCTTACTATATAGCATATATTGTTGTCTGAAAAAATCATAGAGATCGGTGGTATATATATATATACTTCATATAAACTGTCATTTTTGCCCCTTTCTTACGGCTAGAAGCTTCAAATTCATCAAATTTCATCAAATAGTTACGTTTACGTCATATATTTTTGAAATACGTGATTCATAGTCATAGTTTTTACATGCAGACCACAAAAACGTGAAGCTTTGCATCCTCACACAGATTACCTACCTATTTTTTATTTTATATTTATCTTAAAAATCGTTTAGATATGTTCAAATTCCACTAAATGCTTACGCGTATAGCATATATTTTGTCTGAGAAAATCATAGATACCGGTGGTATATATAGTATATATCCCATACAACCGATTGTTCAGATAAGAAACTTTGCGCAATTTCTGCCCCTTTTAACAGCTAGACGCTTCAAATTTCACCAAATGCTTACGTATATAGCATATATTGTTGTCTGAAAAAATCATAGAGATCGGTGGTATATATATTATATACCCCATATAAACTCTAATTTTTGCCCCTTTTTACGGCTAGAAGCTTCAAAATTCATCAAATTTCATCAAATAGTTACGTTTACGTCATATATTGTTGAAATACGTGATTCGCAGTCATAGTTTTTACACGCAGACCACAAAAAACCAGAAACTTTGCATCCTCACACAAAGTACCTACCTGTTTTTTATTTGATATTTATCTTAAAAATCGTTAGGTATGCAGATCTGTTCACTATATATTTCTTGTCTTATACATCCGATTATTCGGAGATTACGAACGGGATAAGATTATTGTTCAGCCCCATTCATGAAAGGTATGAAGTCTTCGGCACAGCCGAAGACAGTCCCGTTCTTACTTGTTTTTAATTGAATATTACGTTTTCGTTACCACTTTTCTTCGGTTTTAATTGTAAGTTATCTTAATTACTTCCACCCTGTTCTTTTCTTTATCACCACAATAATTAGTGTTCAACCATTCAGTCTTGCGAGTAAATTTGCTCCAATATTACCAAATTGTCAACCATTATAAATATCCTCAAATATCCTCGTGCATACCACCAATATGTTCAACTGCCAATTAATCGTTTTCTCCAAATTTCTTTTGAAAGTCACCAATTTTTATTCCAAAAATATCAAGCTCCTCATGATTTCTTCATATGTTACAAATATAGCCAACATCACCACAAACGACCAACCATTATAATAAATCAAAAGATCAATTCTCAATTGCTCCACAGAATAAGTATTTCCTTCTATTTTTCTAAAAACTTCCTTCGATCTCGATATACAGGACACCTTTGGATATATGTATGTATGTAGCTTCACAATGTAATACTGCGCATCAGTATATGTATCTAGGTATATTTCATGCAGTAATTATTTTTAAATATGCAAATTCCTTTATGATTATTTCTTAAATTTATTATTTTAAATCAAAGGATATTAAAATTGAAAATAGGATCAGGCACCACTTCTGAAAATTGTAGGATGCCAACGTCTTGTTTGTTCAACGGAATATTCATTGTGAATGATGACTAAGTGTGATATCTTCTGCATAAACGTCAAAATTCCAAAGTGATTGGATCACCTGATTTGTAAATGACTATCGCTGTCTCATTCTGTATCTCTTTCTATCACCTGCTGAAGATAGGCGCCGCCATATTGAACAGCCTGTCAAAACGCTGAAAAGTAGCCATATTGAACAGCTTGTCAGGCAGTTGACAGATAAGATAACGCACTTAGTCATCATTCACAATGGGAATATTTTATTCTAATTTTTCAGTTTTCATTTTTTAATTCAAAAGTACAACTCATTTACTCGTTTTTTTTCAAAGAGTCACGTACACTTATTTCCCTTTCAAAAATATGTAACGAGTTCAAGAAGTGTATGCCCTCTCGAAAACATTCATACAAACATAAATATTTAACTAGCAGACCCGTCAGACGTTGTTCTGCCCTAAATTTGGTTTATCTCCATACATTTTAATAAGCTTTTTCCGTCTAACTCTGCTCCACTCTTTTTCTTAATCCTTTTATTCACTCCTCCCTCCGTATTTTCGCTTCATCTATCTCTATTTTCGTCTCACTCTATCTCTTTCTCAGTCTCCTTCTCTCTTTTCTCTTCTCTAAAGTTTTCCCATTCTTCTTCATCCTTTATTGCCAGGCAAATCCAATGGGACGTATGTAATAGTTATGTGGGTATTATTAATTCGTATCTTTATTTCGGCTTCGCATGCACATTTATCAGTTTTGCCAGGTTAATGCAACTAAATCGAATATCACAATGAAAATTACCTCAGCAACAACATTCATTTGATATCCATATTACACACACATTCTAGGGGTATCCGATACAGGTTTTGCCCATATCTTGAGACCTAGTCACCCAGCGGTATAAAAATTACTCTGTACTAAAGCACTCATCAACATCTTCAATTTAATACCCATAATGTCCACCGTGGTGTGATGGTAGCGTGCTATGCCTACCACACCGTATGCCCTGGGTTCACACTCCGGGCAAAGCAACATCAAAAATTTAGAAATAAGGTTTTTCAATTAGAAGAAAATTTTTCTAAGCGGGGTCGCCCCTCGGCAGTGTTTGGCAAGCGCTCCGGGTGTATTTCTGCCATGAAAAGCTCTCAGTGAAAACTCATCTACCTTGCAGATGCCGTTCGGAGTCGGCATAAAACATGTAGGTCCCCTCCGGCCGATTTGTAGGGAAAATCAAGAGGAGCACGACGCAAATTGGAAGAGAAGCTCGGTCTTAGATCTCTTCGGAGGTTATCGCGGCTAACATTTTATTTAATGTAAAAACACATCCTAGTGTTTACCCAGATGCACGTTTTCGTTTATATCTCGAGACCCTAGTTACGCGCGGGTACGAAAAATACCTCGTATCAAATTACTCATAAACAGCTTACATTCGATACCCATATTGTACAAACATATCCCAGGATTACCCAGGTCAACGTTTTGATCTCAAGACCCTATCCAGAACGGGATAAAAATTAGCATATGTCTGTCTCCTGGTTCTAAGCTACCCCCCACCAATTTTCAGCCAAATATGTTCATCTGTTACTTCCTCTTTAATCACTCTTTATCTATTAAAAAAAGCGCATCAAAATCCGCTGCGTATTTTTAAAGGTTTAAGCATTCAAAGGGACATAGGGAAAGAAAAAGCGACTTTGTTTATACTATGAAGTGATGTACATCCATACATACCTATAAACTTACGCCCGAAGTTAAGACCCCAATACTGATACTTAGCATAGACTTGACTTGACTTGGCGTAAACTTGGCAACTTAGCCTTGATTATACTCCACTTAGCGCATACAATCTGGCATTATAGTCAATAAATGTCAATTCGTATGACAAAATGTCAAAATGAAATGGAAATAAACAAATGGCATCTCAAAATGTAAACGTCACTTAGAACTTACATAGAAAATCAAAATTCAACAGACTTCTAAGTCAAGTAAGTGTTGCTAAGTTTTGAGTAAACTGTAACATGCAATGATCATTTAACAGAACTGGGGCCTTTAAATAACGCAGCGAATGCTATATATATACGTATGTATGTGTCGCATCAAGCCTCACTCAAAAGCAATTAGCGCGGACAGTTCACAGCGAACAAACACACATACGCATTTTTTGATAAAAATGTTACTTTTGTTTAAACAATTTGGCTCATAAAGGAATGGAATCAAGTATTTTTTTTGATGCAGATCGAAAGTAAATATTTCAAAGTTTTACTGAAAAGTAGAATTTTTTCAATCCATCAATCCGTTTATGAGTTATAGCTGTGTAAACAAAAATTTTATGATTATTTACTACATTTGAACAATTTGCCACGCCCCTATAATATATATCTTCAAATTATATTAACTGTACCATCTCACGTAGCTAAGCTTTCAAATGCAAAAAACCGTTTTAAAATCGGAACATTCTGTGTGAAGTTATGTGCATACATGGCATTTAGCGACTTTATTTTATAAGATTTATAGAAGATATATAGATAGATAGATAGATGACATGCATTTAAATATTTTACATAAACATAAACATACAAATATTTTGGAAAATGTTAACTTCATTATCTGCTTTAAATATAAACCCAAAAAGTATAACACAGTACATATATATACAAGTATACATGCTACAATATTAAAAGTGGTTTCAACTGACAATAAAAAATTATTCTAGTGTTTCGGGTGGTATTCGGAATACAAAGTTATATAAAATTAAAACAAGCTTTTTGTTGCTATATCGGCCTACTGATTTGTAAGATCGCGGGTTCGAATCGAGCTCAAGGCCTAACAATAATTATTTTATCATTATTATTATTATGAACTGCTAAATTCCTTCATCGGCAACGTTTAGGCGCCGCATCGTTACCGATGAAGGAATTTAGCAGTTCCCGAAATGGATCTATGCAACGAGCTTTGGCAGTTGTCTAAATTTTTTTTCTTCTATTCTAATTTATAATTTTTTTCAATTAAGAAAAAAATTTATCATAACAATAATAATGATAAAATAATTATTGTTAGGCCTTGAGCTCGATTCGAACCCGCGATATTAAAACAAGCAGGTTTTTCGCAGATTTGTACTTCTTTGAAGATAACCCGTCTAGAGGCTGTCTTGGGATAACTCGGAACAAATGAAACCTCTCGGTAAGTTTGAAAAACCCCAAAGTTTGGTGAAAGTGTAAGTTATCTTCACTCAATGATGAGGATATTGCAAAATTTTTGGACTTGATGGAAATTGATGATGATACAGTCGTGGAAAAAGATTTCGAAGAAATCTTAGAGGAAGATGATTTTGAAGAAGAGTTACCTATCAACTTTGGAATTGACGAGGTGATCAACAGAGCGGTAAATTTTTCCTGCGGTAATATCTTCCAGCTAAACTACATAAATGTGGGATAAAACTCTTCGTTTTGTGTGACTCCTTCGTTTTTGTTATAATTTTGAAATATATTGCGGTGCAGGAGATAATGTTACACCGACCCCACACCAGACCTTGGGGTGGCAGCGAACGTGGTAATCCGATTGTTCCGTAATGTTCCATATTTAAAAAATCATATAATATATTTGGACAATTATTACACATCGCTGCCACTTCTCGTTTATCTATTCGTTCAAACCGAATTCCGAATTGTAAACTCCGACCGATAATGATCTCAAGAAACAACCCCGTGGATATTCCACTGAATTCTGCAGATCTGCTTTAGGAGTTTCTTTATCAGTTTGGAAGGAAAATAAAATGGTGCGACTCGCATCGACATACGTTGGCATAAAGCCTTTCCAAAATGAAGCCAATGTTGTAAACCAGGTGTCATGTTTCGTTCGATCAGAAAAAAAAATTTGTTGAGGCTTATTGGCAGCTATAAAATTCCAGTAAAGAGCAACAAGTATACAAACCGACTTTTTGAAAACTTGCTTGATATGACCTTGATAAACGCCTACATTTTGTTCAGAAGAGTCAACAATATTGACATTCATACTAGGTAGTACCAACTGCCAAACTTCCGAGCAGAGATCGCATTCGTACTCTGCACATAGCAGAGGTCTTCCATACCAAAGCTCCTGAACGTCCACGTCAAACTGTTCAAAAGAAGTGTACAGGAAAAAAACTTACTTACCTCCTGCAGACGTTCGCTACGACGGACTCGAACATTTTCCTTCGTTTTTATCACACACGGGTAAAAAAACTTGTAAATTTCCTGCCTGCAGCTCCGAAACTCAAATTTAATGCCGAAAGTGTAATCTGAATATGTGTTTTTCTCAGCAAAAGTACTGCTTACACAATTTCCACCATAAATAATTTGAACTAACTACCTATTTATGCTCAAAAATATGACTTTCTTGAGTAAAGTTTTCTTTATAAGTATAACTAATAATAATAAGAAATATTGTTTGTTTTGTATTGAATCCTGTTGAAACATTTTTTTCTTGTTTAATAAACGTACTTTTATACTCAATTTGAAGAATTTTGATCCAGCATTTTTTTTGGTATTCTTTCCCAAAGCCGCCTGGAGACGGGGTAAGGTGTTAGGTCTTTATAATCCGAAAACGCAAACAATTTCACTTTCATGATAAAGAACATATAATTTTAGGGTAAAACCTACCTAAATATATTTTTTTCATTAAAAAATAAAATTTGGGCACTAGAGGGCTTAGCAACCTGTTGGAAAGGATATCTTGTTATTCCGTTTTTTCGGGTCGTGTATTGAAAGCTCTTATACAGGTTTTAAAACATTATAAATGTGTCAATTAGGCTAATTCACGACTATTTTTATAAGAAATCTTAGCTGAAAAATACTAAAACTAACTAACTCTCCACATTGTTCATAAAGTACGAGCCCTCGACTTTCAAAGAATTTCTGCTGCATTAACCGAATTTCGGAGCGGAGGAAGATAGGTTCCATCAACTACTAAGAGCTGCCCACAGAACTATAGGTTGACTTAATTTTACATAGTTTTTATCTTTATGTAGAATTATGTATAGTATAAGTCAGAGCGTGCCACAATTCCCAAAAAATGGAGATTTCCTGGCGTGGATGTATTACTGTTGCCAAATAGTAACACATTAACGCGATGTAGGGACTGAAATTCGCGAAGGCCTATATAAATATTTTTTTTTGCGACATTTTAAAAATATTAGTCCTTCTTTTGTTTTTTGGTGTGGCAACCGTGATCATGAAATAGTAACCAAGGCTGCCAAATTTCGACGAAAAGTACGCAATTCTTTCTTCAAATACCAGAATGGTACATTTTTTCTGCTGATTTTACCCACTGCGAAACAAATGGAAATTGAAAATGAATACATAGCTAAACTATTCATTTCATAAGATATTTCAACCGGAGTATTATAAATTGCAGATCTTGGAAGGGGCGGGGCGATTAGGACGATCTTATAGATTATACATACGTAAAAGCTAAAAAATTTCAAATTTTATATGTAATTAAAACAAACTTTTATAATTTTCATAAGTTCCAGATCAGAGCGGGGAGGCGATCGCCTCGTCTCCCCCCTGGATCCACCACTGGGCTGAATAGACTTGATCGCGTTTCCTGTTATTCTGAAAAGTTGTTAGACATTTCTTTTGACAACCTTTTAAAGGTTAGAACACTTATTACCTTATATAAGATAATCTACACGAAGGAACCTTACTACCTATATCGCTTCACTTTTTGATTCTACGAGGGCAATGGTTTTTGCACATGTTAAACACCGCATGCTAATTTCTGATCGACAATTCTTTGTTACTTCGATCCGTCTTTGGAACTCCCTTCGAGCTAGAATAAGACAAATAAGTAATGCACTGCATTTCAAAAAAGAATTAACCTTGTTTTATAACTGACTCACTTCTCCTTCTTCAACTGGCTCTCTTTACTGATCTTCTATTCGTCTTTCTTGCCACCTCCTATTTTCTCTAAGGACAGAACCTAATATTATTACTGTACTACCATTGCAAAGTCTCCTTTATTCTTATTTCTTCCCCGCATGGAACTTGGTGGTGGGGAGGGAGGGATGGCCTGAAGGTTTAATGTGGCCATATAAATCGTTCCCTAGATGGTCGTGCTAGCACCTTAATTGAGCTGTGTTACCATAACGTACCGGATCTGTATCCGGCAAAGGACCATCGCATCGATAACACTCCCCAAAGCCTTCGGGGAGCAACCTTATCGCTACAACAACAACAACAACATCTCAGCGATAGTGAGAAAGTATATAAAAATAAAAATTAATCACTGTGAAAGGTCGAGGGATGCAACAATTAAAATAAATATAAATACCCTCAACTCGCAGAAGAGGAAATCAATCTACCTAGGGTGACGCGAGTTACTCTACTCAACTTCCATCTTGATATTTAAACAGGTTAGACCCTTACCAATCCAGAATCAACCCAGACATACATAATGT
This sequence comes from Eurosta solidaginis, assembly GCA_029619165.1. Classification (NCBI taxonomy): domain Eukaryota; kingdom Metazoa; phylum Arthropoda; class Insecta; order Diptera; family Tephritidae; genus Eurosta; species Eurosta solidaginis. Next base: position 33,564 of record JARSSU010016670.1, read on the forward strand.
ATGTCCTGCTTGAAATGTGTCCCCACTTATTTTTAATTGCAGTGTGGCACCCACGCCTCTAACACCCTTCTCACTCTGGTCCATTCCTGTTCAAACTGCAATTTCCTTGGACTCCCGTTAGAGGATATTGACAATTTGTGAGTGGTCACACCTATTGGATGGGGCGAAGCACTGCTACAACAACAACCGAAAAACTGCAAAAAATTTATTTTTGAATGTCAGTTGCTTTCCGTGATAAACCGAATTGCTTTTTCTGGTTAACCGTTAAATGCAATCTCTGCTAGAAACTCGGAAGATCTGGAAAATTGTAAATGGGTGATTGGTTTTGTTTCAAAACTGTCTTGCAAAAATTTATATATTGGAGAGAATTTTTTTTATTTTGGAATGGTCTAATACACATGAGCCCCGAGACTAGAGTCGGATTTGCTGGTTTTTCCTCGTACTCCCCCTCTTCTTTGGCGTCTTTCCTCTCCATTGATATCTCCCTCGTTCTATCCCTCACCTACCTTATCCAAGCTTTTTCTTTTGAAATGGTTTTATACGCATGAGTCCCAAGACTGGAAGCGGATTTGCCAGTTTTTCGTCGTGCTCCCGCTCTTCTTTGACGTCTTCCTCTCCATGAATATCCCCCTCGTTCTCTCCCTCTCATACTTTATCCAAGTTTTTCCTTGTACTCACCCTCTTCTTTGGCGTCTGCCTCTCCCTTAATATCTCTCTCGTCCTCTTCTTCTCCTACTTTATCCAAGTTTTTTATTTTGAAATGGTCTAATACGCATGAGCCCCAAGAATGTAATCGGATTTGATAGTTTTTCCTCGTCCTCCTCCTCTTTGGCGTCTTCTTCGTTATATCGCCCTCATTCTATCCCTCACCTACATTATCCAAGTTTTTATACTCAGTTGAGTAGAGCTCACAGAGTATATTAACTTTGATTGGATAACGGTTGTTTGTACAGGTATAAAGGAATCGAGATAGATATAGACTTCCATATATCAAAATCATCAGGATCGAAAAAAAATTTGAATGAGCCATGTCCGTCCGTCCTTCCGTCTGTCCGTTAACACGATAACTTGAGTAAATTTTGAGGTATCTTGATGAAATTTGGTACGCAGGTTCCTGAGCACTCATCTCAGATCGCTATTTAAAATGAACAATATCGGACTATAACCACGCCCACTTTTTCGATATCGAAAATTTCGAAAAACCGAAAAATGCGATAATTCATTACCAAAGACGGATAAAGCGATGAAACTTGGTAGGTGAGTTGAACTCATGATGCAGAATAGAAAATTAGTAAAATTTTGGACAACGGGCGTGGCACCGCCCACTTTTAAAAGAAGGTAATTTAAAAGTTTTGCAAGCTGTAATTTGGCAGTAGTTGAAGATATCATGATGAAATTTGGCAGGAACGTTACTCCTATTACTATCTGTATGCTTAATAAAAATTAGCAAAATCGGAGAACGACCACGCCCACTTTTAAAAAAAATTTTTTTAAAGTCAAATTTTAACAAAAAATTTAATATCTTTACAGTATATAAGTAAATTATGTCAACATTCAACTCCAGTAATGACATGGTGCAATAAAATGCAAAAATAAAAGAAAATTTCAAAATGGGCGTGGCTCCGCCCTTTTCTATTTAATTTGTCTAGGATACTTTTAATGCCATAAGTCGAACAAAAATTTACCAATCCTTGTGAAATTTGGTAGGGGCTTAGACTCTTGGACAATAACTTATTTCTGTGAAAAAGGGCGAAATTGGTTGAAGCCACGCCCAGTTTTTATACACAGTCGACCGTCTGTCCTTCCGCTCGGCCGTTAACACGATAACTTGAGCAAAAATCGATATATCTTTACTAAACTCAGTTCGCGTACTTATCTGAACTCACTTGTTTGGTATAAAAAATGGCCGAAATCCGACTATGACCACGCCCACTTTTTCGATATCGAAAATTACCAAAAAACGAAAAAAATCCCATAATTCAAATACGAGAAAAGGGATGAAACATGGTATTTGGATTGGTTTATTGACGCAAAATATAACTTTAGAAAAAAACTTTGTAAAATGGGCGTGACACCTACCATATTAAGTAGAATGAAATGAAAAAGTTCTGCAGGGCGAAATAAAAACCCTTGAAATCTTGGCAGGAATACTGTTCGTGGTATTACATATATAAATAAATTAGCGGTACCCGACAGATGATGTTCTGGGTCACCCTGGTCCACATTTTGGTCGATATCTGGAAAGCGCCTTCACATATACAACTGCCACCACTCCCTTTTAAAAGCCTCATTAATACCTTTAATTTGATACCCATATCGTACAAACACATTCTAGAGTCACCCCTGGTCCACCTTTATGGCGATATATCGAAAAGGCGTCCACCTATAGAACTAAGCCCCACGCCCTTTTAAAATACTCATTAACACCTTTCATTTGATACCCATATCGTACAAACAAATTCTAGAGTCACCCCTGGTCCACCTTTATGGCGATATCTCGAAAAGGCGACCACCTATACAAACTACCACCACTCCTTTTAAAACCCTCATTAATACCTTTAATTTGATACCCATATCGTACAAACACATTCTAGAGTCACCCCTGGTCCACCTTTATGGCGATATCTCGAAACGGCGTCACCTATGAACTAAGTCACTCCTTTTTAAAATACTCATTAGCACCTTTCATTTGATACCCATATCGTACAAACATTCTAGGGTCACCCCTGGTCCACCTTTATGCCGATATCTCGAAAAGGCGACCACCTATACAACTACCACACTCCCTTTTAAAACCCTCATTAATACCTTTATTTGATACCCATATCGTACAAACACATTCTAGAGTCACCCCTGGTCCACCTTTATGGCGATATCTCGAAAAGGCGTCCCACCTATAGAACTAAGCCCCCGCCTTTTTCAAATACTCATTAACACCTTTCGATTGATACCCATATTGTACAAACGCATTCTAGAGTCACCCCTGGTCCACCTTTATGGCGATATCTCGAAAAGGCGTCCACCTATAGAACTAAGGCCACTCCCTTTTAAAATGCTCATTAACCCCTTTCATTTTGATACCCATATCGTACAAACAAATTCTAGAGTCAACCCTGATCCACCTTTATGGCGATATCCCTAAATGGCGTCCACCTATAGAACTATGGCCCACTCCCTCATAAAATACTCTTTAATACCTTTCATTTGATACACATGTCATACAAACACATTCCAGGATTACCCTCGGTTCATTTTCCTACATGGTTATTTTCCCTTATGTTGTCACCATAGCTCTCAACTGAGTATGTAATGTTCGGTTACACCCGAACTTAACCTTCCTTACTTGTTTATTTTGAAATGGACTTATGCGCATGAGTACTAAGACTGGAACCTGATTTGCTAGTTTTTTTCGTACTTCCCCTCTTCTTTGGCGTTTTCCTCTCCATTAATATCTCCATCGTTCCCTCCCTCTCATACTTTTTCCAAGTTTTTTATTTTGAAATGATCTAATATGCATGGGTCCCATGACTGGAAACGAATTTGATAGTTTTTTCTCGTACTCTCCTCCACTTTTCGCGTCTTTCTCTCCCTTGTTCTCTTCCTCTCCCATCTTATCCATTTCCCCTCCCGTTCGTTTCGATTTTAAGTTGTCTTTAACTCCATCTCTACCTCAATTTCTACCTCATCCCTTTGCGGGAAGTCCCGCTATTATCTAGTATCTACTATCTGTTATATATTTTATGCTGTTTATAATCTTTCTTTTATCTCTGCTCTATTATCCAAAACTTACCATCTTCCCCAATCTTCCTTTTTAAATTGTTCTAACTATTTAAAATGCGTACAAGTATTCTTTCACACGTCCTGGCGTAGGTGTGTATGGAAGCTTACATACATACATCAAACAAAACGTTATGCGAGTTCCTGCATGCGTGCGAACTCTTGAAGAAATTTCTTTCAAAAGAATTTCAATTCTACTTATGAAGGCTAGAGTGAATGCCGAGGTAACGCGTCAGGTAGTTTTGAAGTGATAGCTGCCTTGAAGGCAATGGGCGTGCGGTTGTTGGGAGCTGGGGATGCGCAGAAAACATGAAAATACATTAAAGAATACGCCGATGTGGGAAATGTTATTTATTCACGAAGAGTACAAAGTTTAGAATGCCATAAATGGACAAATTTTTTAACTTTTGTGTTGATAATGGCTCTAATCATTTTTTTATTGAATCAACAACTTTATAATCTTTAAACAACAAAAACAGCAACGTTGACCAAATAAATCAATTGCATGCTTGCACCCACACAATAAACACAAACATTAGAGTGACCCGTTTGCCCTTTTGCTATACAATGCTGATCTGCGAAATATTCAAACGACTTAAGCGATTGGCAAATCATTGAACGCATTTCAAACGAGGACATCCTACATCGTTCAGATATTCATTGATAAGCACAACGGAAGCCTTGCATATACCACTTGCACACCTAATGGCTGAGACGATAGCAAATGCATGCAACCCAGCGTCGTTTAACTAAGGGCGGGTGCTTTGCGAAAACGCCGCATATCTCTTGTAATTCTAAGATTTTCTTCAAAGCTTGGGCAAAGGGCCTTATAGTTTGTTCATTGCCATTATCATTAATTGGCGTCTAACCGGTTAGGTAATGCCAATTGGAGGGACAAGTCGTGTTTAGTGAAAGGAATTTCAGGTAGTCCAGAGACCATGCCGCATTTGATTGCAGTCATTTGCTCTGGGGTATTTTTTAACTACTTATGACTTAAAGAGTATGTAATATTTTAGGGAGCTCAATGCTCGGCTGATAACGATTAACCAGAGGCAGGGAGACGGATTTCATACTATAGAGGCAAACCTGCTATATCAACATTCAGGTTATTATTTATTCTCGGTTTGAAGTATAAAATTTATTTTTGTTTATATTTGAGTTTAGATATTTTCCCACTAATTAGAATTTTCTTTTTTTGAAGTTATTCAAAAATTTTAAGTTAATACGAAAACTCAATTAAGAATTATTTTAAAAACAAAGTAAAGAATACAAAGTAGTTAACACTATACCTACACAAAGAGGAAACGAGAGGGACGAGCAAGGTTAAAAAGTGGCAAGGGGAATATGGTGGGTGGAAAATAATATATTTGCATGCCTGCAATAAGAATTGTGGCAAAAGAAATCTCAAAAAGATGAGCTTTTTGAGATGAGCTACTTTTTCTCATTATTTTATTTTCATACTAGCAGACCCGACAGACATTTTTCTGTCCTAAATTTGCTCTATCTGCATATATTTAAATAAGCTTGTCCGTCTAACTCTGCCCTCCCCCCTCGTCGCTTTCTCTTAATCATTTTATTCACTCCTCCCTCCGTCTTTTTCCCTCCATCTATCTCTATTTTCTTCTCACTCCATCTCTTTCTCTGTCTCCTTCCCTCTTTTCTCTCCTCTCAAGTTCTTTTCATTATTCTTCATCCTTTTTGTCAGTCCGAGAGGGTGGCATGTTTTTTGTTCCAGTCCCACTCAGAGTCTCATTCCCAGTCCTAGTCCTAATCCCACTCCCTGTCCGTCTCGTCTACTTCCCGGAAAAAGGGATCGTAAATACTAATATATGCAAATTTATACACCAAATTTCAGGCAAATCGAACAGGACGTATGTAAATACGTATGTGGGTATGTGAGTATTATTAATTCATGTCTTTATTTCGGCTTCGCATGTATATTTATCAGTTTTGCCAGGCCGATGCGTCTAAATCGAATATCACAATGAAAATTACCTTAAAGCTCTCAGCAACTACTAAAGCACTCATCAACAGCTTTCAGTTGTTATCCACATTTTATAAACACATTCCAGGATTACCCAGGTCCACGTTTTGATCTCAAGACTCTTGCCAAAACGGGATAAAAAGTATCCTAAGTCCGTCTCCTGATTCTAAGCTACCTCTCCACCAATTCTCAGCAATTGGTGATGAGTTATAAATAGTGTAACTAACACCACTTTCTTTTATATATATACATACATAGATTAAAACATTTATGAGGGACCCTCCATTGTAAAACCGCCTAGTGAGAGGTATGTTGATACAATTTTGCCTGCCGAACTATAACGAACTGAATTGTGATTCAGATAACCTAGGCTTCACATTGAAGAGACTAAGCCATATGGTCTCATGCGAGGAGTACCCATTGATCTATTCGGAATACGGTTATACGAATTGTGCTGCACAATTATCAAATTAATAATTTGGGAAAAATTGAAAAAAAAACTTGACACCAAGACGAAGAGGGCGACAGCTTCTTCGATTATATCTTTTTCCATGATTCAATTACTAGAGGTTTGTTCTCCAACTGACAGCAGTGCTTTGACACTCCCAAATCCTAAAATAACTCCGGGTTGCATTTCTGTAGGAAGGAAAAAGGGGAATAATTTTCCCCATTATGGTAGGAATGGTAGTATACTAGTACTAATAAAGGATAGTATGTTAATAGTTATCAATTTGCATTTTAAAGTATTGTAACGAATTTAGTGAAACTCCGCTTATTTTACACCTTCTACTAACGTTCATATCACTAAACTGTTGATTAAATAACTCTAATATTCAATAATGCAAAATGGCCTTTATTAAAGTACTTCCAATAACACTGATACTTCACAACCATAGCTGCTAAATCAAACTGATTGCCATGCTTCAGCTGGCGCTGCTTTTATACTCTTCGGTTTCCTCGTTTGCATATTTCTAGGCGTTTTTATATTTACTACTTGTTTACCAGCTATAAACTTACCAGCTATAACTACAGATGTACGATTATAGCTTCTCGCATAGCCATATGCGCGTATACATATGTGAGTGATACTTCCACCGATGATTGCCTACTTTTGGGAGTATCTCAGATATATGCATGTGTTTGTGCGTTTCTCTCCGCTGCTTGTATGGACATTTGTGTAGACATAATGATTGATTTGTTTATGTGCATACAAGTCACTGCTCAGTATCGGCTTAGAGATGATAGTATCCCTTAGTGTTGCTAATATTCGTCACAGTATATATGCTTAAACGCACAGACGAAATAAATAAGTACACATGTACATATATGCGTATTACTGTACCATATAGATACTTTCGCGGAGACTGCGAATCTTTGCAACAAAATAGGTGCAAATTCAAGCTTTTCAAACTTTTTGTATGTACTTTGTATTAATTTCTTACAAATACATAATTCTTGTATGCTCACATTGTCCGTTAAGTGCACCGGTAAGCAAGACAAGATTTTTATATGTGGTAGGAATGCGACTTGGAGAAAATTCGCTTCATCCATTCGACAGAATATGAACAAATATTCATTAACAGTTTCAATGGAAAAAGTGATTTTATTATAAATGTTTCCGTTAACATTTTAATTTGAATTTTACTTTGATATAGTTAATTAGGTATGAGTGAATATTAAAATATTTCCTACAACTTGGTTATTTTAACTAAAATATATATTGTGTGTTAAATAATTATCAATTTACAATTTCATTCTATGTTATAATATAATTATAGGTGACTTAATTCTAAAATCATAACACGGCCACCTGGTTGTAAAGGACGATACGCCCCCATAAGACCAGAAAATAAATAAAAATGTGTACCAATTGCAATAATAATATATTAGGCCTAGCTCTACTATCTAATCAATATGCCTAGGGCGTGGAAACTGTACAACTTGCGCACGCAAATATTACCTGCTCGTCGGTTTGTTGAAAATTGTCCAATCCGGTATCACGATTGCCGTTAAGAATTCAGGTTCGGCCCTTACCTCAAAAAGTAGAAAAAAAATCACCGGTGTTAAATAAATTTTGATTGCATTACCACATCCGCATTCTTTTTTTGTGCGGGTTTATGTTTTAAATGTATCTATATACTCCCTATATGATTACTAAAAGAATCCCGAATTAGTCTCGAAATAATTGAAAAATTATACCTAAATTATGCCAAAATAGTCCAGATATGATCCCGAAATAGGCAAAAGTTATTTCGAAATTAATTCCAAAATGATCCTATAATAATCCCGAAATAATTCCGTAATAATTTCGAAATAATTCTTAAAACAATCCCCGCCGCCGCCGATTTTCGTTGTTTTTCGCACGCCGCCGCCGAATGTAAAAATATCGGCGCGTTACTATATTTTCTACTTTTTTTAAGACTGTCTAGGCCATTTATTGTTTGAAAATTGGTCCGATAAGGTCGAGTATCAAGGAATGCGCATCACTGCCAGTTATAAAATCCAATTGCGAAATTTGAAGTCGTAGTCTTAGAAACAGCCGAAAAAAGTGAAAGCGCCCTTTGACGCGATCAACAATAACCCAGCATTGATGCTAATCGTTAAAACTGTGGCGCGAAAGTCTATTAGTAGATAATTGATAGCAACCGTAACATGCCAACCTAATAAAACCGCACTGCGTTTTTTTTAGCGCACGCAAACAACCGGCGGTTTTTGCCCTAACCCAAATAAGCATGCGTTGCGACAATGTAAAGCAGGTGTGCAAACGTCAAATCTAAATGTCACGCAGAACAAAAATTGGAAATCGAGTTAGGTTTTCACGCAGTAAATTCAATTTGGGTTGCTCTCATACAAGTTGTATGTGCATGAGACATTTTTGACAGAAAATAACTTGGGTGCGTTTATATTAGGTTGGCTTGTAAAACGCCTTTGTGCGTAACCAGCATGGAGCCACAAATGATTTGAAGAAATCATGCCGACGACGAGTATTAGAGTTAGCCCAGAACAACAGCTAGAAAGTGTGACAATTTTAAGTATTTCTCTCTCCCTCCGCAACTCCTGAGATTTTTGACCGATTCTCGAGATATTGGGGCAAAACCCGGATCTTTCCAAATGGCCGAAACGTCGATTTACTTAAATACATATAAGCCAAACCTTTCCAAATATTATTTTTTATTCTGGGTTTCTGATGGGCACGCGATTTAGAGGTACTATGACATTTTTTTAATTCAGGAGAGTCTTTAGTTGTTGCATGTGCAATTTTTAAGCCGAATTTGAAAAGCAACGAAAATCTGCATTTCGTTTTAATATTATAGTGAAGTGTGAAAAATAAAAATTTATATATATAACAAGTAAGGAAGGTTAAGTTCGGGTGTAACCGAACATTACATACTCAGTTGAGAGCTATGGTGACAACATAAGGGAAAATAACCATGTAGGAAAATGAAACGAGGGAAACCCTGGAATGTGTTTATATGACATGTGTATCAAATGAAAGGTATTAAAGAGTATTTTATGAGGGAGTGGGACCATAGTTCTATAGGTGGACGCCATTTAGGGATATAGCCATAAAGGTGGATCAGGGTTGACTCTAGAATTCGTTTGTACGATATGGGTATCAAATGAAAGGTGTTAATGAGTATTTTAAAAGGGCGTGGGGCTTAGTTCTATAAATAAAAAATAAATAAATGTAAGGCGCGATAACCTCCGAAGAGATCTAAGGCCGAGCTTCTCTTCCAATTTGCGTCGTGCTCCTCTTGATTTTTCCCTACAAATTGGCCGGACGGGACCTACATGTTTTATGCCGACTCCGAACGGCATCCGCAAGGCAGATGAGTTTTCACTGAGAGCTTTTCATGGCAGAAATACAATCGGAGCGCTTGCCAGACACTGCCGAGGGGCGACCCCGCTTAGAAAAATTTTCTTCTAATTGAAAAATCTTATTTCTAAAATTTTGATGTTGCTTTGCCCGGGAGTTGAACCCAGGGCATACGGCGTGATAGGCGGAGCACGCTACCATCACACCACGGTGGCCGCCGCAATGGGTATAAAATTAAAGGTATTAATGAGAGTTTTAAAAGGGAGTGGTGGTAGTTGTATATGTGAAGGCGTTTTCCAGATATCGACCAAAATGTGGACCAGGGTGACCCAGAACATCATCTGTTGGATACCGCTAATTTATTTATATATGTATATCTGCCAAGATTTTAAGGGTTTTTTATTTCGCCCTGCAGAACATTTTCATTTTCTTCTACTTAATATGGTAGGTGTTACAACCATTTTATAAAGTTTTTTCTAAAGTTATATTTCGCGTCAATAAAACAATCCAATTACCTTACCATGTTTCATCCTTTTTTTCGTATTTGGTATAGAATTATGGCATTTTTTTCATTTTTCGTAATTTTCGATATCGAAAAAGTTGGCGTGGTCATAGTCGGATTTCGTTCATTTTTCATACCAAGATAAAGTGAGTTCAAGTAAGCACGTGAACTAAGTTCATTAAAGATATGTCGATTTTTGCTCAAGTTATCGTGTTAACGGCCATGCGGAAGGACAGACGGACGACTGTGTATAAAAACTGGGCGTGACATCAACCGATTTCGCCCATTTTCACAGAAAACAGTTAACGTCATAAAATCTATGCCCCCACCAAATTTCAAAAGGATTGGTTAATTTTTGTTCGACTTATGGCGTTAAAAGTATCCTAGACAAATTAAATGAAAAAGGGCGGAGCCACGCCCATTTTGAAATTTTCTTTTATTTTTGTATTTTGTTGCACCATATCATTACTAGAGTTGAATGTTGACATAATTTACTTATATACTGTAAAGATATTAAATTTTTTGTTAAAATTTTACTTTAAAAAAAATTTTGTTTTAAAAGTGGGCGTGGTCCTTCTCCGATTTTGCTAATTTTTATTACGCGTACATATAGTAATAGGAGTAACGGTCCTGCCAAATTTCATCATGATATCTTCAACGGTTGCCAAATTACAGCTTGCAAAATTTTTAAATTACCTTCTTTTAAAAGTGGGCGGTGCCACGCCCATTGTCCAAAATTTTCCTAATTTTCTATTCTGCGTCATAAGTTCAACCCATCTACCAAGTTTCGTCGCTTTATCTGTCTTTTGTAATGAATTATCGCACTTTTTCGGTTTTTCGAAAATTTCGATATCGAAAAAGTGGGCGTGGTTAAAGTCCGATATCGTTCATTTTAAATAGCGGTCTGAGATGAGTACTCAGGAACGTACATACCAAATTTCATCAAGATACCTCAAAATTTACTCAAGTTATCGTGTTAACGGACGGACGGATGGACGGACGGACGGACGGACATGGCTCAATCAAATTTTTTTTCGATCCTGATTATTTTGATATATGGAAGTCTATATCTATTCCGATTCCTTTATATATGTACAACCAACCGTTATCCAATCAAACTTAATATACTCTGTGAGCTCTGCTCAACTGAGTATAAAAAGAAAGGTTAAACTGTGTGTTAGTTGGTCGCCGGTGTTTGAAAAGATGCGTCGGTCGATTTTGTTAACTTTCACACAGGTTGCGTAAACCTCACACGGTGGTTACTACATAGGTTTGGTTGCGATCGACGTACAGGGTCTCGAGATATAGGTCAAAACGTGGGCCAGTGGATGCCTAGACAGTGTTTATACAATATGGATATCAAATGAAAGCTGTTGATAAGTGCTTAAGTACAGAGTAATATATTATCCAGAGACGGACTGGGACTGAGACTCGGAGTGGGACTGGGACTGGGACTTGAATAAAATACATACCACCCTCTGGGATTGGCAATAAGGGATGCAGAAGAATGAGAAGGAATTGAGAGAAGAGAAAAAGAGAGAAGTAGATTGAGAAAGAGATAGAATGAGACGAAGTTGGAGATAGATGAAGCGAAAAAAACGGAGGGAGGAGTGAATAAAAAGATTAGAAAAAGTGAAGAGGGGGGAGGGCAGAGTCAGACGCAAAAAGCTTATTAAAATGTATGCAGATAGGCCAAATTTAGGGCAGGACAACGTCTGCCGTGTCTTCTAGTCAATTATAAAATTTATATGAATAGCAAAGTTAAGTAATGAGTAACAGCTTTGCTAACGAAAAGTTATCGATATGTTATAAAATAGTTGTGAATTTGTAACCGAAAAGTTATCGATAATTCACCGAAAAGTAATCAATATGATTTACTAACAAAAAGTTACCGATTTAAATTCGAAAAAATATGATTTCTTTTAGGTGGTTAAATATTGTTGTGAAATATACCGATAAAAGTTCAACTTAAAATCGATGACAAATAAAATAAGCCGATAGGACACCAATAAAAAACAGATGATTCGGTGATGGTAAGCCGATGACAAACCGATAAACTCTCGATAATAATTCGCTATCCACAATAAGCCGATAATAAAACATACATGCTACCGACAAAATAGCATTCTTTTGATCCTGAAGACCACCTACATAGTGAGGCTAAGGGCTCAATATAAAGCAGCATAATGGAATTCTGAACAGACAGTTTTTACTGAATCGTCACAAACAATGACATACCCGCAAACAACTGCTTGATCTATCCGCACCTCTCAGAGGTATAAGCACTGCGATGATATCACCCACCTACAAACTAAGCCTTTGTTCCAGATACTTAAGCAATGAAGAAGCTTTGCCTCCGCTAGGTTGCGTCCGGTGAACCCCATTATCAATATACATTGTCCAACCATACCGGAAGAGGAAAATATACTACCTAGCGAGTCACTTGTCACTCGGGCTCAACTTCGTTCTGGATACTGTAACAGGTTAAAATCAGACTTGTCCAGAATCAACCATTCTGACAAACGGATTGCGATGTGTGCCCCTATATGACTAGCAACGTCATCTTTTCAATGGTACTGTGGTAAACATATTCGCCTCTAACATGTAAGGCATGTCGATGGTCGGCAACACTTTGGGAGGGATTCTATAACTGCTTATATTCCCGCTATGAGGTCTTTTGGTTATGACAATTTAGTGAATGGTCGCACCTATGAATGGGGCAAACCCTTACTAATACAACACCTGATACGAAACCGACGCAGCTCTTCTCGAAATAATCCCATCGGGGAGAGTCTTTATCCATAAAACAACAACAACCCTAATAAACATGCGTCATGATGTCTGCGTAAAAAATTTCTACACCGATTATTTTCAATTCATTTTTACTTTTCTGACGTTTCTAAAATGTGTTGCTACAATAACTCTGTTGATGATGATAACATCACTGCCACAGCTAAAGGGCCAATTAATGGTGACGTATAACCATAAAACCATAACCAGATAAAACAGCTGATCGAACCTACCTTATGGAAATCAATGTAATCGATTAATGGTGCCATACCATAACGCTAACGCCATAACCATACTATAGCCAACAATTGGTTTTTGGTTTCTCGCCATATCCATAACCTAAAAATATTTGAGTTGGTGAATTTAATAACTTTTTGTAGATTTTATTCATCTGTTTTGGATACGTTATGACTAAGAGACTTATTTTTGTGGAATATGTTTGTAATTTTTTCCGTTTTATAAATTTTTATGAAATATTCACATTTTTAGGTTAGGCACATTAATCGATCACATTGGAGATGTTTTATGGATATCGTATGGTTACGACTATGGCGTTAGGGCTAAGGAAGTTCAATTGGCCCTTAAAGCGCTAGTAGCGCCTTAAAGTATGCTACTACAAATTTAAAAATGTGCGCGACGCTTTCAGAAATCATTCGTTATTTCTTTCGCTCAATCAATTCTTCAGTCAATGCAATGCTTATTTCGACACAATAACAACAAAAGCACTGAAACTGATTTGCTATTGTTCGATTGCATTAAATGGTAATATCGAAATAGAGCAGAATGGGGGCATATTAATATTAGTTTCAAGAAAAGGACAATTTTATCAAGTACCAAATGCGTCAATAAATTTCGCCCTTTAATACATTTTTGTTATAAATTAAATAAACTCTTTTTTTTCATCCTTTCTGCAAGCAACTTTCATTAGTAAAATAATATTGCATTGGGGACTTGCTTTGTTTGTTTTGATTGGCATAGGTTTGAATGACAGCAATGAAATGTCAAGAGTATCTATAATGCAAAATAAGGAAATTAAGCTATAAGAAATATTTGGGGTATGCTTGTCTATCTTGGTGGTTTATGTGACTGTACTTTGCATTTGTTGCAACCAATACATTAAGTTACATTTCAAATTTGACATTGGTAACTAATTATTGAGGTTATGAGATTTATTAGTGCTTGATTTAATAGCGCTTTGACACTTAGGCCAATTTTCACAATATTAGATGGCGTTTATATTTTACAATACATTTTCAGCTGATTAGTGTGTTCAGCTGACGGCTGGAAACCCCCACATCATAGAATTGATCGCAAGAGTGCATAATCGCATTTCTTCAAACAGTCCCTATTTGAGTATTTTGATTGAAACTGAAAAATCAGGTTTTTCTTCTATCAAAAACGTTCCATTGCTGACTTCGGAAGACCCTAACGTACTGGTCAGTCAGTAGAGATCTAGGTGACCAAGCAATATTACAGAAGTGTGACCAAACCACAAAAGCCTAATGAAGAACCAGAATATATATATCTATATCTCTATAAATCTTTATAAATTGAAGTCGATGTACGCTCATCACTTCACTCAGAATACTCCGATTTTAAAACAGTTTTTGCATTTAAAAGTTTAGCTACGTGAGATGGGCATTTTCAACATTATTGAAGTTTTATATTATAACCGAAAGAAAAGACGCTGCCTACAGGGCAACGTTAAAAGCGATCGCAACAAGAGGAGTGTGTGGGACGCTACCGCGAGTAAAAAGGCAAGCGACGACGCCTTTTCAGGAAGAAAAAAGCAGAGGCAGAACGGCGTGAGCGTCAAATCCCGCAATCGATGATGATGGAATTAAATGTTCCCTCACCCGATTATGACGAAGTTAGAATAGCAATAACCAGATTGCAAAACAACAAGGCCGCGGGCGCTGATGGATGCCTGCGGAGCTATTCAAATACGGCAGCGAGGAGTTGGTAAGGCGCATGCATTAGCTTCTTCGAAAAATATGGGCGGACGAGTGCGTGCCCGACGATGGAACTCTAAGTGTTCTTTGCCCAGTCCACAAGAAGGGGGATACTGCAAACTGCACCAAATATCGCGGAATCAGCCTTCTTAATATCGCATGTAAGTTCCTGTCAAGTGTATGTGCGAAAGATTGAAGCCCACCATGAATCGGCTGATTGGACCTTATCAGTGCGGCTTCAGACCTGGTAAATCTGCCATCGACCAGATTTTCACAATGCGTAAAATTTTGGAAAAAACCCGTGAAAAGAGAATCGACACACATCACCTCTTCGTCGATTTAAAGCCGCCTGCGACTTCACGAAAAGGAGCTGCTATATGCCGCTATGTCTGAATTTGGTTTCCCCGCAAAACTTATACTTACTTTCTTACTTACTTAATTGGCGCTTAAACCGTCTAAACACGGTAATGGGAGCCCAACAAGGCGCGCCAGTCGCTCCTTCTCTCTGCCAACCGGCGCCAATTGGTCACACCAAGGGAGTTGAAATCGTTTTCCACATGGTCCTTCCAAAGGAGTGGGGGCCGCCCCTACCGCTGCTACCATAGGCGGGTTCGATAGATACACTTTCTTGGCCGCATCATCATCTCTCATTCGAATAATATGGCATAGCCAGCGCAGCCGCTGCGTTTAATTCGCTGGACTATGTTGATGTCTGCGTATAGCTCGTACAGCTACATCGTTAAATCTTCTTCGGTACTCACCATCGCCAACGCGTAGAGGTCCATAAATCTTTCGAAGAACTTTTCTCTCGAACACTCCCAGAGCCGCTTCATCTGCTGTTGTCATGGTCCATGCTTCTGCCCATATAGCAGGACGGGTACGATAAGTGACTTGTAGAGTATGATTTTCGTTTTCCGAGAGAGTACTTTACTTTTCAATTGCCTACCTAGTCCAAAGTACCATTTATTGGCAAGAGCTGTATTTCAGAGCTGATTTGTGTTGCTAGTGTTGATGCTGGTTAAAGAAATCGCACGATAGGGGGTCACCCTGTCTGAAACCTCGTTAGTTTCGAACGGCTCGGAGAGGTTCTTCCCAATTATTACGGAGCTGATGGTATTGCTCCACGTCATGGCGAGTACCGAAGAAGATTTAACGAAGAGCTGTACGCGTTGGCGACGGTGAGCACCGAAGAAGATTTAACGATGAGCTGTACGAGCTTTACGCAGACATCATATAGTCCAGCGAATTAAAATACAGCGGCTGCGCTGGCTAGGCCATGTTAGGCGAATAAAAGATGACACTCATGCTAAGAACGTGTTTTTATCGGAACCCGCCTATGGAAGCAGAGGAAGAGGGGCGGCCCCCACTCCGCTGGAAGGACTAAGTGGAAAACGTTTTAAACTCCCTTGGTGTGACCAATTGGCGCCAGTTGACAGAGAGAAGAAGCGACTGGCGAGCCTTGTGGAACGTCCATAACCGTTTAAACTGTTAAGCGGCAATTAAGTAAGTATTTCGAATTAAAATTTTGAAAATAAAGGAATTCGTAAAGATATTCACTCATACTAATTTTGGTAACACAAAAAGTGCTTCCAATATTGTACAACCCTTTTCCAAAGCTCACTCAAAACAAATGCGCCAATATTTACCAAAATCTGTTTACACCATGATAACAATCTGTCATCATCTTTTGACTAGGCCTGTCCATCAAATAAATATATGTAAGGAGGACACCTCATTAACGAATCTTAATTAAACAAATCGGCAGCAAAAATATTAATTAAACCGTTACCTATAAATAAAAACGCCTACCAAAGCGCAACTTGCAGTTAACGTCAAACCTTCGACCAACGAAAATGGAGTATTGCAAGTTTCTTTATTGTCTAACAACTTTTTTGACCAACTACAGTCTTGTCATCGATTTTGTGGAATATATTCATGAAACGCAGCCATTGGATAATATTTTATTATTTCCAACTAAAAAATTTCCCAGCGAGGGCATAGAACTTGCTTTGCAACAACGTCTTATTGTACCACAAGTTATTGTTAAAAACGAAGTATCACCATATTTGGGTCGCTTTGTTAATGGCAATAGTATTGCTTTGATCTTCATGGCACGCATTGTGGAACATAGGACTTGTGGCAATCGGCTGTTACCTTGAATCATCATCCATTCATACCGATTGTTTGTGTTGCCATGAGAGTGCCCACCACTGAGGATACGCAAGAATTTTTTGAATATTTTTCACGCATGAATATGATTAATTTGGTTTTGATGTATCGCATGGATGGTAAGATGACGGTGCAGACATTTTCATCATTTCCTACGCTACGTATTATCAACTTGATGCGAACGACTTTAGTAGCTTTCTTTGGCGTCGATATGAAATGTTGATGGTTATAATTTTAAAGTGAGCGTTTATTATGATCCACCGATGGCTTATTTGGTAAGAATTGAGTTTGAACTTTGTCTATTTACATATAGACTTAAATGCATTAAAATTATCTGAGGTGAGGCAATTAAGTGCAAGAGCTAGGCAGTGTTTTCGGGTAAATGATGATTAGATGGGAGAACAACTGGATCAACTTGCTTTCTGAAGTAAAAGTGGCCCAAATCTTATAAAGTTACAAATCTTATCGAGAAAATTTAAACTAAAGGTCAGACAATTTTTAGTAAAATTCAGAAAATAACAAATCATATTCAGGAAATTACAACTGAAATTCAGAAATTGAAAAATCAAATTCAGAAAATTACAATTAAAGTTTAGAACATCTCAAATCAATTCTGAAATGATTACTTTTCAAAGTATACAGTACAAAATTTCATTTCTAGTTCACAGGATTTTAAATCAAATCCAGAAAGTTTCAAATCAAATAAAAAAAATTACAAATCATATCGAGAAAATTGAAAATCAAATACAGAAAATTAAAAATAAAATTCAGAAAATAACAAATGAAAATCAGTAAACTACAATCCAAGTTTAGGGAATTTCGAATCAATAACAGAAAATAACATCTGAAATTCAGAAATTTACAAATCAAATTCTGAAAATAATAATCAATTTCAGAAAATTACAATCAAATTCAGAAATGAAATTAGAAAACGACAAATCAAGTTCAAAAAAGTGCAAATCAAATTCAGATATTTACAAATCAAATTCAGAAAATAACAATTCGAGTTCAGAAATTTACAAATCAAATTTAGAAATTTACAAATCAAATTCAGAAAATTACAACTAAAGTTCAGAACATCTCAAATCCAATTCTTAAATGAATACTTTTCAAAGTATACTAAAGAAAATTTAATTTCTAGTTCTTAGGATTTTAAATCAAATCCAGAAGGTTTCCGAATTAAATTCATAAAATTGCAAATCATAACGAGAAATTTTAAATCAAATACAGAAAATTGATAATAAAATTTAGAAAATAACAAATGAAAAACAGTAAACTACAATCCAAATTAACAGAATTTCGAATAAATATCAGAAAATACCATCTGAAATTCAGAAATTACAAACCAAATTCTGAAAATAACAATCAATTTCAGAAAATTATAAATCAAATTCCGAATGAAATTAAAAAACTACAAATCAAATTTAAAAAATTGCAAACCAATTTCAGAAATTTACAAATCAAATTTAGAAATTTACAAATCAAATTCAGAAAATAACAATTAATGTTTAGAAAATTTCAAATCAAATTCTGTGAAGAATACTTATCAAAGTACACTTTACAAAATTTCATTTCTAGTTCAGAGGATTTCAAATCAAATCAAGAAAGTTTTCAAATCAAATTCAGAAAATTAAAAATCATATCGAATATATTCAAATCAAATACAGAAAATTAAAAACAAAATTCAGAAAATAACAAATGAAAATAAGTAAACTACAATCTAAATTTAGAGAATTTCGAATCAATATCAGAAAATAACATCTCAAATTCAGAAATTTACAAATCAAATTCTGAAAGTAACAATCACTTTCAGAAAATTACAAATCAAATTCAGAAATGAAATTAGAAAACTACAAATCAATTTAAGAAATGAAATTAGAAAACGACAAATCAAATTCAAAAAAGTGTAAACCAAATTCAGATATTTACAAATCAAATTCAGAAAATAATAATTCGAGTTCAGAAATTTACACATCAAATTTAGAAATTTACAAATCAAATTCAGGAAATAACAATTAATGTTTAGAAAATTTCAAATCAAATTCTGAAATGAACACTTTTCAAACTATACTAAACAAAATTTCATTTCTAGTTCACAGGATTTTAAATCAAATCCAGAAAATTTTCAAACCAAATTTAGAAAATATCAAATCATATCGAGAAAATTTAAAATCTTACTTACTTAATTGGCATTTAGCCGTCTAAACGGTTATGGCCGTCCAACAAGGCGCGCCAGTCGCTCCGCCAACCGGCGCCAATTGGTCACACCAAGGGAGTTTTAAATCGTTTTCCACCTGGTCCTTCCACGGAGTGGGGGACCGCCCTCTACCTCTGCTTCCATAGGCGAGTTCCGATAGAAACACTTTCTTGGCCGGCGCATCATCTTTCATTCGCATAACATGGCCTAGCCAGCGCAGCAGCTGCGTTTTAATTCGCTGGACTATGTTGATGTCTGCGTATAGCTCGTACAGCTCATCATTAAATCTTCTTCGGTACTCGCCATCGCCAACGCGTAGAGGTCCATAAATCTTTCGAAGAACTTTTCTCTCGAACACTCCCAAAGCCGGTTCATCTGCTGTTGTCATGGTCCATGCTTCTGCCCCATATAGCAGGACGGGTACGATAAGTGACTTGTAGAGTATGATTTTCGTTCGCCGAGAGAGGACTTTACTTTTCAATTACCTACCTAGTCCAAAGTAGCATTTGTTGGCAAGATTGATTCTTCGCTGGATTTCAGTGCTGATGTTGTTGCTAGTGTTGATGCTGGTTCCCAAATAAAGGAAGTCTTTTACTATTTCGAAATTATGGGTGCCAACAGTAGCGTGGTTGCCAAGGCGCGTATGCGCTGACTCTTTGCTCGATGACAGCAGGGACTTCGTTTTGGCCTCATTCACCATCAAAACCCATCTTACCGCTTCTTTTTCCAGTTTGGAGTAAGCAGAACTAACAGCGCGGGTGTTTAGGCTGATGATATCAATGTCATCAGCATATGCCAGTAATTGCACGCTTTTATAGTATATTGTTCCAGTGCAGTTAAGTTCTGCAGCTAGTATAATTTGAAAATGATAGTATAATTTGAAATTGAAAATCACATACAGAAAATTTAAAATTAAATTTAGAAAATAACAAATGAAAATCAGTAAACTGCAATCCAAATTTAGAGAATCTTGAATCAATATCAGAAAATAACATCTCAAATTCAGAAATTTACAAATAAAATTCTGAAAGTAACAATCAATTTCAGAAAATTACAAATCAAATCAGAAAACAACAATTCAAGTTCAGGAATTCACAAATCAAATTTAGAAATTTACAAATCAAATTTAGAAAATTGCAATTAATGTTAAGAAAATTTCAAACCAAATTCTAACATGTATAATCAAAAATCAGAAAGTCAGTTTCAGAAAATTACCATTTAGAAAATTGCAAATCAAATTTAGGAAATTATAACGCAAGTTCAGAAAATTTCAAATCGATTTCAAAAAATTATACTTCAGGGCTTACAAACTTACAAACAAAATTCAAAAAAATGCAAAAGAAATTCATGAATTCAAGTTCTAAAAATTTCATATTAAATTCTTCGATATATAATTAAAGTCCCTAAATTTCAAATGGAGTACTGAAAATTACAATTAAGGTTCGAAAAATTATCAATTGAAAATTGTAAATCAAATTAGAAAATTATAATTCAAGTTCCGAAACTTTCAAATCAAACTCAAAAACTGCAAGTCAATATCACAAACTTCAAATCAAGTTCAAAAAATTTCAAATCGATTTCAGAAAATTATACTTCAGGGCTCACAAACTTTCAAACAAAATTCAGAAAAATGCAAAACAAATTCATGAATTCAAGTTCAAAAAATTTCATACTAAATTCTTCGATATATAATCCAAAATCCATATAGGTAATACACCTATATTGCTAAAAGAAAATGCTCGCAATGTGTTTTGAATTCGAAATCAAAACAAGACAGCCTATACAATTTTTCTGATTGTAGCAGCATAAGTGTGACAAGAAAATATTTAAATTTAGGAGTAGTATGGAAATACCGGTTCTAGCCCAAATGGAGAAAGGAAAAGTATATACACACCGACACACATATATATACCGCAAACAATTTCGTTGACTACATTTAGGCGCATCAACCGCAAATGTGTGTGTGTGTGTGTGTGAAC
The DNA here is from genome assembly GCA_029619165.1 of Eurosta solidaginis. Lineage (NCBI taxonomy): Eukaryota > Metazoa > Arthropoda > Insecta > Diptera > Tephritidae > Eurosta > Eurosta solidaginis. The sequence continues at coordinate 54,731 of JARSSU010016670.1, forward strand.
CCAGCAAGAAATCGAGCGACTGACCAGTATCAGTTCAGACTTTGTAACTCCACTGCAGAAAAGCAAGGGGTGAAGGTTTAAAAGTTTTACTTGATCAAATGATTTTCCTTCTGACAAATTTCTCGACAATTGCAGCCATTTGCTCCCAAATCGAATTGACATCTGTTAACTGTGTTTTTCTTTGCGATATTTCAAAAAATATTAGTACTTAAAAAAAAGCAATTAGTTTACAAATAACCGATAATTACTGAACTGCATAATTCCTTAGAAGATTTTTTTAATTTTATGATGAATTTATTTACTACGCCATGATATATTAGTATGGCTGAACATAGCTTAACGAATTTTAAGGAATTATTTTGCAGCTTCTGTTAACCTTCGAATCTCTGAACTGTCGAATAAATAACTCAAATATTCAGTGTAACAAATATCATGGCGTAGTAATTAAATTCATCATAGAATTAAAAAAAATCTTCTAAGGAATTATGCAGTTCAGTAATTAATTACGGTTATTGTAAACTAATTGCTTTTTTTTTAAACTACTAATATTTTTTGAAATATCGCAAAGAAAAACACAGTTAAGAGATGTCAATTCGATTTGGGAGCAAATGGCTGCAATTGTCAAGAAATTTGTCAGAAGGAAAATCTTTTGATCAAGTAAAACTTTTCAAAAAATCTTCACCCCTTGCTTTTCTGCAGTGGAGTTTAAAAAGTCTGCACTGATACTGGTCAGTCGCTCGATTTCTTGCTGGGTTCACCACACACACACATATTTGCGGTTGATGCGCCTAAATGTAGTCAACGAAATTGTTTTGCGGTATATATATGTGTGTCGGTGTGTATATACTTTTCCTTTCTCATTTTTCCTTTCTCCATTTGTGCTAGAACCGGTATTTCCATACTATTTTTAGGTACATTCGATTATTGAATACAAAAACAAAAACGTATGAACAGCAATATATCGGCACTCTGATGTTTGGGAATGTACCTAGCCTTTTGTAGCAATATAGGAGTATTACATATATGCCAAAATCCTTAAATTTCAAACCGAGTGCTGAAAATTACAATAAAGGTTCGAGAAATTATCAAATAAAAAATAGTGAATATAATTTAGGAAATCATAATTCAAGTTCCGAAACTTTAAAATCAAACTCAAAAAACTGCAAGTTAAGATCAGAAAACTTCAAATCAAGTTCAGAAAGTTATACTTCAGGGCTCACAAACTTTCAAACAAAATTCAGAAAAACGCAATTACCGATAGAGCTCAGAGAGTCTGCTATACTAAGTGTAAGGGATGTACCCAGTAGGCTCCACGATGTGGTGACGACATCATTATCAGGAAGTTCACTCTACGCAAATAGGCCTTAAATTAATCGCTAGACCGAATCTGGGATTTTCTGAAAACGACTGAAAATTGCTTCCTCCTTGCGAAGGGCACATGGATCATTTGATAATTGTTCCAACATCTAAGCTAGTTATTATGATGGATTATCCACCATGACAGCCTTTGTAACTTTAACGGTTTCTTATGATAAAATGTACAGATTAGCCGGACATGCTCTCCTTCTAGCTGACTGCATATGGAGGTGTTGACATTTCCCAGAAAATTCGATTAGACCAAACTAAATAGTGAGTCTGCTGCTTGGGGTAGAATCGCAAGCCGTCTGGCTTGCTCAAGGGAAAGGGGTTATCGAAGCGTGGACCTCGTGGAACTAGGTAGTGAGGGAGCAGGATGGCCTAGAAGATTCAAGGTAGTCATATTAAATTGTTCCGAGATGGTGGGGCAAGCACCTTAATGTTACTTGTTACCGGAACACACCAGATCTATATCCGACAAAGGACCCTTAACATCGATAACATTTCCCAAAACCTTCGGGGTGCTTTTACCTTTAATACAACAACAAAAACAACAATAGAGGTGTAGCAGATAAAACAATCTGAAATTGTAAGAAAACTGAGGTTTAGTCCCTTTCTAAAGCAAAGAAGTGCTGCTATCATTAAAGCTTCTTAGGTTCAGTATATGTTCAGCATTAATTTAATCTAATCTTTTTTTCTCTCTTTCTTCCACACAGAGAGGTAATAAACCTGAACTACGTGGAGTAATCGGCCACGTGCTCCGATTATTCATACGTACTGTAAATGGTACATACTCGGTAATCTCTTTTCCGATGGATTCGAAAACGAAGCAGACTATTGATATGCATGCCAACCTAATTTTACGTGCGGGTAAAGTTCAAGGCCGCGCATCACCAAGTTATCCACTCTTTCGCACTAAAGTTTGCCTGGTATTGCCGCTCGAGCCCGAAATACCCTTCAAGAATTATCTACATCAAGCTTTCGATGAAGTAACTTGGATGTATTTGGGATTAGCATTCTGGGTCTTTTATCATTGATTTATTGGATGGGTTATCGATATGGCAACGGCAGTGAAGTCTGTAGTATCATGCCCTAATGACAATTAAGTTATTTCTAAATCAACCACTCGAAGAATGTAACAGAATAGCAACACAACTGAATATACTCGCTGCATATTTCGGCGCACTCTTTATTGTGATTGAAACTTTGTATACGGGTAGCTTAACCTCAATGTTCAGCACCACAGTTCTTATGCCTGAGGTACGCACCGCTGAGGATTTTCTTAAAACCAATTTGAGGATTATGGTTTTCCCACAGATCGTGAACTTTACTTTGATACCAATTTGCTGCCGCAAGCCCTAATACCACGCCTCTATCCTGTGGATCTTTCCACCTTAAGAAAACATCTTAATAATGCAAATAAGTCGTACGCCTATTGATGACGACGGAGAAATGGTTGTGGTATGAGAAATCTCAAAAATATTTACATGATCCGTATTTTAGAATGCGGACGACGACAGTGAATTTTGTACGACACCGCTGCATCAAATACTCCAACTCCAACGTCATTCACCGTTCAAACGATCGCTGAACCATTTAATTATGCAGCTACAACAGCACGGTTTTATCCATCATTGGTTAGCTTGTGCCACACCAACCAAGAGTCATGAAATGTCAAATGAACGAATCCGCAGCCAGAGCCAATAAGTTTAGAGCATTTTACATTTGGATTGTATATTTTGGCGTTTGGTTGGGTAATGGCAACTTTTGCGTTTTTGGGAGAGATCGTCGCTTGGAGACGCCGTGAAATTTTTGCATGGGGTACGAAGTTTGAAAATGTGGAAGATTATCATGAGAAATAAGATAAATATTGAGGAAGACATGGATTGGGTGGGGAATGGAGGAAAAGCGAAGGAAAGCGATGAGAAGGGAAAGAGAGGAATAGGAATGTAAACAAATGAAAGGGAAGTGAAGGGAAGGGAAGGGAAGGGAAGCGAGGTGTGAAGAAAAGGTGGGTAAAAACGGAAGGGTAGAAAAGGCTGGGGAAGGGATGGAAATGGAATGGGGAGAAGGGATGGGAGGAGAAAGGAAAGGAAAAACGGAAAGGAATGAAAGGAAAGGAAAGGGAAGGAATGAGCAGCGAAGGGATGGGAGGGAAGGAAAGAAGAAACAGAAAGAATTAAAAATAAAATGAAATAAAAAAAGAAAAAATAAAAGAAAAGAAAACCAAAAATAAAATATAAGAAAAGAAAAGGGAACGGGGAAAAGGAGAGAAAAGGAAAGAAAAGGAAAGGAGAGGAAAGGAAAGAAAGAAAAGGAACGGAAAAGGAAGGGGAAATGTAGAATAGGGAGAAAAAGGAAATGGGAGGAAAGGGGACAAAAGGAAAGCGGGGAAGGGAAGGTAAGGGGATGAAAGGCAAGGAAATGAAAGGAATGGAAAGGAAAGAAAAAGAAAGGAAAGGAAAGGAAAGGAAAGGGACGGAAAGGAAACGATAAGCAAAGAAAAGAAAGAAACGAAAGAAGAGAAAATAAAAGAAAAGAAAAGAAAATAAAAGAAAAGAAAAAAGAAAAGAAAACAAAAGAAAAGAAAAGAAAAGGAAAGGAAAAGAAATAAAGAGAAAGGAATAAAAACTAAAATAAAGGAAAGAAAACAAAGAAAGGAAAGAGAGGAAAGAAAAGAAAAGGAAGGAAAGGATAAGAAAAGAAAGGAAAGGAAAAGAAAGGAAAGTAAAGGAATGTAATGGAAAGGAAAGCAAGTGAAATGAGATAAAATGAAATAAAGGAAAGGACAGTAAAGGAAAGAAAGGAAAGGAAAGAAAACTAAGTAAGGAAATTAGAGGAAAACTAAGAAATTGAAAGGAAAAAGAAATAAAAAGTGTGGAAGGGGAAGAAAGAAGGAGCCGGGAACATTGAGGGAAACGGCAGGAAAAATCTATTTATAAAATGAAATTTATTGTGGTTTTTGTTGTATAACTCACAATGTTTACTGAATTTGATGTCTTAAAAAATAAATGTTCGAAATGGTTTGCTTGTGCTGTTTTTATTTCCCTCCTTTATCGACCAGTTAAAGTCAGAGTCATTTCGATATTGATGATCCTTTGCAGGACAATAGATCCGGTACGTCCTGGCAACAAGAACCATTGCGATTCTAGCCCGACCACATTGAACCTTCTAAACAATACCGCTTGTTATAAACAGGTAACAGATGTGTCATAGATTTGGTTTTGCTATTTTACCGCTGTCTGTTGCATAACAAACTAATGAGTCGTCGACACCAAGTCGATAAAACACCGATAAGAAATTAGCATGACTCCAATAGGAAATCGATAACTTTTCGATGCCGAATCGGTAACTTTTAATAACAAGTGGAAAGCTTTTTGATACTAAATCGATAACAAATTAGTAACTTTTTATAAAATATCGAAAAATGTTCGATGAAATGCCTACATGTTGTTAATAACAGGCTGCTTACAATTTGGTAACACTGCTATAAGAGGTCTATAACTTTTTTATAGTAAATCGATAACTTTTCGATAACATTTCAATAACTATATAACTAACTCACAACTTTTCGATACTAAATCTATACTTTTCGATAATATACATATAAAACAGCTTTTTAATAAATCGATGATAAGCTGGTGCCAATCTGATAAAAATCAATAGCGTTTTAATTACTTATCGATAAATTTTCGATAAACTCTCTATAACAAACCGACAAATTATTGATAACAAAGCGTTATCAAGCTATTACTTTCATACAAACTTTACCACGTACATTATTCCCACTTTAAGTTACAGAATACAAAGTAGCGACTAGTCTTACGCTTCATTCGGTATTTTCCCATGCAGCGCACCACATCCGAAGACTACGCTTTCGCTTACACTTACCTTACGCTCACATTCTTTATTCCCCAACACCGCGGACAAAAATGTTTACACATCAAAAACACAAAGTGTTCCGAAAGACATCCGTTACACTTAAGAACTGCGGAAATCATGAAATATATGAATCAGTTTAGGTCAGATGTACTCTATACACCTCGCTGAGCTCTCCAGGCTCATAAAATAGTTTGCAGTAAGAAAAAGAATTTACTAATTGTGCTGATCAGTTCGTGGCTGAGTACTTAGAAAATCAATATTTTTCCTTTTCTCCTTCTTCTTATTGTTGTCCGCGAAGGTTTTGGGGAGTTTTGAAATACTAGCCCGACTATCATGGGAACGATTTGATATGACCATGTTTAACTTTCTAGATCATCCAACACTGCTCCTTCTTTCTTGGGAAGAGGTACAAACTGTGCTTGAATGTTTGAGAATCAATCTTTGCTTGCTGCTGACCTTTCCTTCCTACAGAGGCTCTAGTGTAAGAAGCTAACAATTTTATTCTGAGCCTGTGAAAAGTAATCACGATCAGCGAATCAGCGATTGATTAATTTATTATTTTTGTGCAATGCCAAATTCTCAACGGAATTAAGTTGAGCTTCTATTGTCTTACCAGCCTCAGGTATGAATATTTTGTTTTTGGTATTATATTTTTCAAATATTTGTTTGAATTTGCAATTCCATTTCACATCAACGCAAAAAAAGTGTTCACATCTTCGACTAACCTCCCAGCATATTTGCACCTTAGCCAACTCTGCAACAATTGTTAGGTGGCATGTGGCATGAGCGTATAATCCACCACCCCCCCACAAATGATATTGCTTTTATGAGCTTGTTAATTCTATTCTCACCATTTGATGCACTACGTGCCAAACCAAGGAAACCAACAAAAATTCGATTGAGTCCCACTACGTAGTCCACAACAACGGATATTTCTATCCGTCCCGTAAATGCATATTGCACGGACTCGAATACGGACAGTAGTTGAAAGCAATATGTAGGTGAAAATTATTAAGATTGCAGTGCGATACCGAGCAGCAAGCTGGACATTAAAGGGAAGCGGATGATCAAACAGTGTGCGTATTCGACACTTTTGAGAGATGAAAAGCCAAAAATTTTATACTCAGCTGAGCAGAGCTCACAGAGTATATTAATTTTGTTCCCATAACGGTACCCCGAAACGGCATAAACTAATCTAGATAGATATAGACTTCTATATATCAAAATGATCTGGGCGAAAAAAGAAATTCATTGAGCCATGTCCGTCCGTCCGTCTGTCCGTAAACACGATAGCTTGAGTAAATTTTGAGGTATCTTAATGAAATTTGGGATGAAAGTTCTTAGGAACTCATCTCAGCTCGCTATTTAAAATGACCGAAATCGGACTACCAGGCCCATTTTTCGATATCGAAATTTTCGAAATACTGAAAAAGTGTTTTCATTCATTACCAAAGACGGATAAAGCGATGAAACTTGGTAGTTGTGTTGACCTTATGACGCAGAATAGAAAACCAGTAAAATTTTGGACAATGGGCGTGCACCCGCCCACTTTTAAAAGAAGTTAATTTAAAAGTTTTGCAAGCTGTAATTTGGCAGCCGAGTATGTAGTATTCGGTTACACCCGAACTTAGCCTTCCTTACTGGTTTTGAATTGAAATTTTGCTTATAAGTAGACTTGGTCTTGTTATGCCCGAAAGTTACGTGTGTTTCCTCAAAACACGAAACAGACTTCGTTCTTGGGCTCATGTTTCCTCCTCCTGTTCCCTTCATCTCCTTATCCTTAATATTTCCTCACCGCTTCACTCATTACCTTACTCTCGGTCTTCTATCTTTTCCTCTCTTTGATGCGCTATTTTCAATCCGAATTTCACAGCCTTTTATACCGTCACAAATATTTCAGCGCAAACTTGTGTCGGATGCCTTTTTTTATCGTCGAAAGACCTTGTGCAAACGTTCTGCTGCTGGTGACTTCCAAAAAAGCATTAGAAATCAGATCGTCTCTGGCTTAATTTACAGACAAACTGCCGAGCAGAAGAATCCTAACAACAGTTAGCAGCAACTGTGGTGCAAAGAACAATGAAGTGGGATACTCCATTGTGAGATGGTCATTTCCTGTGGTTCTGGAGCGTTTCCGTAACCAACTCATTTCAAGATCGCATCTAGCGCCCTTTCAGATGGGCTGCTAATATTGAGCGCGCTGTGAATGGAATACCTGATATGTGAGCACTCTACGAAATGCAAATATCAGCTCACGTCATTGGCTAGTAGCAACAAAAATAGGAGCCCTCCTCTGTGCCCTGAAGAAGTGTATGTGGTTACCAAAGGAAAAGTATGCCATTAAGCAGCTGCACACGAAACACACAGCTTCAGATAACTCCATTCGGCAATATGGGGACGAAAGGGAGACACATTCTTATAATACAAGTGAAAACCTGAGGCGAAACGGTAGTAGCTTTAGTACTGAGCACCTGGAAGCTGATGAACATAGTGATATGATATGGCGGAAACGATTATCCTTGTTGCTAGATGTCGAGTGGATCGACGAATCGGGTACTCAAATTCAGATTAAAATATAACAACGCACTTGGAGCGATGGGTTACCGGCCATCTATTTAATACGCTGGGACGTTCCATCAGAAAAGGATGCCATGTGGTAGAAAATTGACATAGCTCTCCAGATATTTTCAGCCAAAGCTAACCCAAGCACTTCTAACTAGCTTGAAAAAAGCAAAGTGAGTTGATTATACAGCATACACCGAGATTGCGATTGAATTTCCAAGCGGAGATCGCTACCTTGGCAGGTTAGCCTGAGCTCATGAGGTAGCTTGTGGATAAACACTCCAACCGCGCCTACCTGAGGCAAATCCTGGCCTAACCCGCTATGCTCGCGATAGTTCCTTAATGCTGCTTTTTATCAGAAGGTACCGTCTATATATCCGGCAAAGGAGCATCAATATAAATATCACTCCCCAAAACTTCGAGGAGTCTCCTTATCGCTAAAAGAACAACACGAGCCCGGCACCGCAATTTATGGTAAAATGTAACAACACACTAGAAACGACGGATAATAGTTGAGCCCGTCCACAAGAAAGGGTTATTTAATACCGCATATATGGTTCTATCTAAGGTATTGAGCGAAATCCCGAAATCACAGAGATGATGTGATGCACAATGGCAGATGACTAGTGAAAGGTGGAAATCTGTAGGAAGGGAGCTTATTAGCTTAATGCTTAAGATGATGCGGGAACAACCAAGTAAGCCCCTCCCAACCTTTGATTCGGGGGGGATGGTATAATGGTGTGAAGGTGATAGCGTGCGACAACATCGCGAGCTTGCGGTGGCTGGAGGAAGTGGTTCCAAACCTCCAAAGGCAAGGCACGAACGCGCGGTTTGAGGTAGTTCATAAAGCGCAAATCCCCACGGTACCAAAAGTTAAGGTATGAATACCATGCATGATGAAGTCGGAGGATACACTGCAGAATCAGAATCCGAACATACCAACACAGGATTGGAAGGTAATTACTGTATCTCGGCCTACGGAGGAAGGTCAGTTCTACATCTTCCAAATAAACAAGCAGGCGGAGGATATATTGTACACGCAGCTTGAAATTTGTTCCTTGGTCCCGACGATAAAAATCCTAACACGCTAGAGGTGAGCGAAGTCGAAAAGGACCTCAAAAGCTTAAGAGAAAAAAGACAGGTGAAGGTAGCCGACGTCACCACGAAGGTGTTAGAAGAGGATCAACAGCCAAATGGTGCTGCGAGTCGCACAGAGGAATACCCGGCACAACAGTTACAACGGGCTGAAGGGGGCCTCGAATACTCTAAACCAAAGGGCAAAGGTAGCACGACAACTATCGAAGGCCTTCAGGGAGTGTCCTTATCGCTACAACAACAACAAAAACAGTAAAGCAGGAAACGTAATGTGCTATCACCACGGACGCACATTTTTCTATAACTCTTTCTTAATTTATCCCCTACTTTACAAAAAGAGCACACCGTGCGCCAATTGCATGCAATCACGTTCAACAATCTACCACATATGCTTCATCTAATTCCGCTTTACTTTGTATTTCCTACTCGTTCAATTCATATGCAGCCATCGTCGGATGCACGCGAACTCACCTGTTTGCTTATTCATACGAGTAAATTGTTAGATGCATACAAATGTGTTCCGTTTCTTGTTTAGTTACTTACGCGCCGCTGTTACGTTGATGATTTGTTGCTTGCAACACTTGGTTACTCATACGCCCGGGTGGCCACTTTAGAACTCAACGCAACTCACCACAAAGCTTTTCGGCTACACTTGCAAGCTGGAGGTGATGCAAGATATGTGGAAAATGTCATTGTATGGGTGGATAAGCAACAATGCAATCACATGAAGCAAGGATATGTGTAGGTGTGTGGTGCGTGTGTACTAATGTCGATGTAGCGTTCAGCTAACATGGCTTAAGGCAAGTCGGATTATTTAATGAAGTTCACGTTATGTGAGCCGTGTTTGTCTGTGATTAATTGAAGCGAAATTAGATGCTGATAGAAGTGCGGATGTATGTATATATGTGGATTTGGACACATGTGAATTGGCAGGTCGAAAACAGCTGACTGCAAGCTATGTAATACATAAATTATATGGACTTGAAAATGGAATACTAATCGTGGTAATGCCATTAGAGCTACAAGCATGAGATCGTCTAAGCAAGAGGTTAGCAAGTTTTATCTATTCCCGGAGTTATCTCAGCAAGTACGATGATGTCAATAAAATCTAGTTGTTTCAATTGGCTAAGCAGGAAAGGCCTGGACCCAAGCGCGGAGTTGTAAAGTCTTACAACCTTAGACCAACAAAGCTGATTCTATAATTTAAAGGAGAGGGCTGTAGGCTTTTTTTATTGGACGTTGGGATAGCGCACTAACATTAAGTGGCTCAATGCAACCAGGCTAATCATGTTCGTGTGTCCGCACCCCGTAGGACCGCCGTTAGGCATAATGTCACGGGGCCGAAAGTGATTTAGTCGCTACTATTATGCAACCGCATTTCTCTGTGCTCCCTTTCAGCATGCATCAATTGCGTCATAACTATAAAGGCCATCTTGCTCACAGCAGTCCAACAGTCTATTTGTCTGCACATTCGGGGAGCTAAATTTCTAATGCAAGGCTCCTCTCCAAAAACTCTGTGTTCAGAGAGTGTTTCGCCGTGAAAACGAGGGCAATTAAACAAGCCGTGTTTTGCGTTTTCAAATTCGGAGGGACAGTGTGGACAGAAAGGATCCACCTCTATCCCACGCTTATGTAGATATTCCTTGAAGCCGCCGTGCCCGCTCAATATTTGTGTGAGGTAGTAATTTAGCTCGCCGTGTTTTCGCTCGTATCATTCCGTTATATTCCGTACTAGCATGAAGTTCCAGCGCCATTTTATCGATTATTCCCACCGTTTTTGCCACTTAACTATTGTTTGTGACCCTGCGCTTTTCTTAGCATCGGCTGATTCTAATGCCATACAAATCGGCCATTACATCTGAGAGTAGAGCTACTGGGATTTTCCTGAATAAAACATGGACCGCGTCGTCGGACACCGTCCGATAAGCACTTGCTATTCGTATAGCAGTAATACGGTAGGTTGCTAGTATATCTTTTTGGTGGATCCTTTTGGATCCGTTCCATACTGGTGCTGCGTATAGTATTATCAAGCTGGTTACTGTGGACAATAGCTGACGGGTAGCTTCGCCTGGACCGCCGATGTTGGGCATTATTCGCGTTAGGGCTCCACTAACTCTAGAAACTTTCTCCCCCACCGCAGTGAAGTGCTACTTAAACGTTAGTTTTGAGTATGTTTACTCCTAGATATTTCAAGAAAGGCTTTGAATTTATTTGATAATCTCCTATGATTATGACTAACTCATCCACAGTCCGCTTTGAGGTCACCTAAAGTACTTCTGTCTTATTGCTAGCCATCTCCAGACACATGTTCGTCAGCCAATCCTTTATTCTTCCCACGGCGCCATTACACAATGCTTGGGGCAGATCAAGATTCTTGGCCCCTGCTACTACGACAATATCATCTGCATATCCGACAAATTCCGTGCTCGCGCTGTAGGTTCAAGGTGGACATTCTAACTGGACACAATCTTCTGACGTCACATGCTTTTCAACTAGGCCTAGTCAGTGAAAGCAGAAGTACAGGAGAAGGAGAAAACGTTCGAGCACATTTTTTGTTCGTGCCCTGCGTGTTCGCCAAGCTAAGACTCCAGCTATTAGGAGTGATATAGCTATCTGATCTGGAAGCTGCAAGTTCAATCATGTTTGGACATCTCCACGGACATCTGTCGTAATACGTTAAACTAATCAGCTGCCTTCTGATCATAGAAGACGAAAGCACACATTTTGATTGGTGGTAACGTATGTATAAGGACAGACTGTCTGCAGAGATGTTCAATAACAACTGCGAGGAGTTGGTAAAGAGAATGTGCAGCGAATAAAAACCCAAAAGCTTCGCAGGCTAGGTCATGGACGAAGACGCACCGGCCAAGAGAGTATTTCAATCGAAACTGCAGTTTAGAAGCAGAAAAAGGGGGAGATCTCCGCTAAGTTGGGGTGCAGGTGACCTCCCGTTGTGCTCCCAATTGGCATCTGCTATAGCAAAACAGGGATGGCGTGAGTAATTTGTTACCAAACGCCCAGAATCACTTAATGATGATGATGATGATGTACCAACTGCTACGAAAAATATGGTCGGGAAAGCAGACAATTCACGAGAAAGGCGATCGTACAAACCGAGTTAATTGTTGCGGAATCAGTTTACGTCATATCGCATGTTAAGTTCTATCTAGCGAATTCCGCGAAAGATCAGCCACCAAAAGTCAACAAACTTATAGGACCTTCATCAGTGCAGCTTCAGACGTGGTTAATCTACTATCAAACATATCTTCACGATACGCTAGAGCCTGGAAAACACTCACGATTAGAGAATCGACCACACCATCTTGTATGATGGGAATCAAGGCCGTGTGCAGAGCAGATGTGATGGCTTTTGTGGTAATATCTGAAAAAGTTGTTGCCCAGTCTGTGATGCAACGGTGTGCATTGTACGAGTTTTGTTGTTGTTGTTGTAGCAGTGCTTCGCCCCATCCAACAGGTGCCACCGATCACAAATTGTCATCAATATCCTCTAACGGGAGTACAAGGAAATTTGCTATTTTAACAGGGGTGGACCATAATGAGAGGGGTGTTAGAGGCGTTGGTTCCACATTACAATTAACGAGATTGTTGGTGTCATGTGGGGCACATTGCAAGCAGCACATACATTTTGTTTGTCGGGTTTGATTCTGAATAGGTAAGAGTTTAACCTGTTAAAGTATCCAGATCGAAGTTGAGCTAGAGTGACTCGCGTTTCCTTGGGGAGTGTGCGTTCCTCTTCCGCAAGTTTTGTGTACTGCTCTTTGATACTGTTCTTTGAGTACTGGATTCACCGGGAAATTCCTGGCATAAAGGTCCGACGCCTGTTTGCGGAGTTCACTGAGGACCTGCTTGTGTATTTTGGCTTCATACGGCTGAGTTCTCAGGTACCGTATTTCCTCATAATGCTTACGGAGATGACTCCTTAAGCCCCTGGGCGGTGTTGACTCATCAATCAGATGTCTGTTGCGATGCCCAGGTTTCTGGGTATTCAACAGGAACTGTTTGGTTAGCATCTCATTTCTCTCCCTGATGGGAAGTATTCTAGCCTCATTATGTAGATGGTGTTCTGGGGACATAAGAAGACAGCCCATGACGGTTCTGAGAGCGGTATTTTGGCAGGCCTGTAACTTCTTCCAGTGAGTAGTTTTTAGACTTGGCGGCCATATAGGAGTGCGTAGCATGCAATCGGCTGGCCAATTGCTTTGTAAGTGATAATGAGCGTTTCTTTGTCTTTTCCCCCAAGTAATGCCAGCAAGAGATTTGAGGATTTTATTACGGCTCTGGATTTTCGGTACAATTGCGGCTGCATGCTCACCAAAATGTAGATCCCGATCAAATGTCACACCCAAGATTTTGGGGTGTAGGACCGTCGGTAGCGTAGTGCCATCGACGTGGATGTTCAAAATGGTCGACATTTGGGGCGTCCATGTTGTAAATAAGGTCACGGAGGATTTAGTAGATGATAATGCCAAGTTTCGCGAGGCGCAAAAACTGGAGAGATCAGGGAGGTAGCCGTTTATTCTGTTGCGAAGCTCATCGATCTGTGGGCCTGGGCCAGTAGCCATTATTGTGCAGTCATCGGCGTAGGAAACGATAGTAATTCCTTCGAAGGTAGCTTAGAGATGTAGAAGTTAAACAAAAATGGGGATAAGACACCACCCTGTGGCACCCCTTGGTTAATTCTTCTTGGTTTTGATGTTTCGTTTCTAAATTGCACCGATGGCTGCCGACCACCCAGATAATTTGCGGCCCACCTTTTAAGACATGGGGAATGGGTGAACCCTTCCAGGTATTGCAGTAACGTGCTATGGTTGACCGTATCAAAAGCTTTTGATAGGTCTACGGGCAACGAGTACTGTTCTATGGTGGGGATTTTGATTTAAACCGCAATTTATCTGGGTGCTAATGGCATTTAGCGCGATGGTGGTGCTTAGGAGTTTTCTAAAGCCATGCTAATGACAGGCTAGCTGCAAATTTGCTTTGAAGTAGGGGAGGAAAATGCCTTCAAGCGTTTTGGCTACTGGCGATAGGAGAAATATCGGGCGATATGACTCCTATGTTAGCTGGTTTCCCAGGCTTTAGTAGCGGGACAACCTTGGCCATTTTTCATTTTTTGGGAATGACAAAGGTGGAAAGAGACAGGTTGAAGACATGTGCTAAATATTTGAAACCCTCTTTCCCTAGCCTTTTAAGCATCGGCATGGGCCCACTTCTTTGGATGGTTTAGCCTGACCGATGGCATCCTCAACCTCTTTGGCGGTGATGGTAATTGGAGACGCGCTGAATTCATGTTTATGCGCGTGTCTGTTGGCCCTCCGTCTATCTTTGTACGAGGTTTGATGATGAGCCATATGAGCTTGATTTCGGACGTTGCTCAACAAGTAGCGCTGCTCATACTCCTTTCGCGATAACTGATGGATCTAATCTAGCGCAATCAAGTCTTTCCACGCATGTCTCTTCCAATTCAATAGGCATATCCCCCTTCTTTTCCTTCTAAATCCAGTTATCGATAAGAATAATTTCAGGGAGTGAGCGTTTTCGTCCATTCACATAGCATGACTTAGCCAACAAGTTTTGGAGAATTTGGTATTCAAAATTAAGCATGCAAAATCGATTTTCTCATATTCAGCTCAAATAAATGCATAATTATTTTCCAATTAAATTACTATTCATATCCTTTCATTTTGCAATTTCCCTATATCCTTTCTTCCTTAGCTCACATCTCGGTCAACGCTTAATTAACGCTTACATTACATTACAGCAGCTACAATTTAACAATTATGTCCCAATTACGAACGATTTACAAATTTAGCTGTGGAAAATGCATTTTGCGGTCATGCCAAATTTGTTAACACACACACTCACATAAGTTCAAATGCCATTTATATATGTATGTGTGCATGAGTCAAGTATCAAGCTGAAGTGGAACTGAATAAGTGGTACGGTATGTTGGAGGAGCATGTTTGACCGCGTCGAGAGATTTCCACAAGCCAAATTCAAGGAAGACCATTCTCTTGTGCGGTCAATCCCGTATTTTACCTTGGAGTTCGTGGAATTCAGCCCAGTAGAGCGAGTTTGAGAAATTCCCGTCCCCTAGTTTCATCGCTATTGGCAAAAAGTTGATAATCTGCCATCTCCTTGATTAGCTGGTGCCCATATTTTAAGATTTCTAACATCTTCAACTTCGAATTGTTTAGCGTCAGCACAAAGATGTCATTTGAGACCATGAATTAAGAGGTCGTTGGTCGATCCGGTCTGCCGAAGGACGCAACATGCAATTCTGACGAAAGAGGATCACGCTGGTCCGATGCAGCAGTATTGCCGAAAAAAATTAAAACCTTATCGTTGTGTTTTGTGAGTGCAAAAAAAGAAATATTACACCTGGTCATTATGTGATGATTTCAGCACAGAAGTTCCAGGTTGTCAAATGATCTTCTCATTTGGTCCGTTAAAAATTGCCACCTAAAGAGTAACTTGATATCCTCATTGAGATCCTGAATTCGGTGAACTTCCCGCGACTGCTACCTCATTGAATAAGCTTGGGCGAGTTTCCGGTGGCCGCGCTGAGCCCTCATTGCTCTTGATGAACATATATACTGTTGTAAGAGCGGATTAGGAGCTCTCCGTAAGTTCACGGAAGCCGACACAGTCAGTCGTTAACGTAAGATCGGCATTCGCAGTCACCAGTTTAGGTATTTGATTAACGCTGCGTTTAGAGAGGATATCAGCCGATGGACACTATAACCGGAGCAGGTTTGGAGATCAAAGGTGATACCGAAATTACGTATCTGAATGGCAGAAATGTGGATTATTATTAAGTCGGTTCGTATGCCTAGGTATAGCACTGTCGACCCATAGGCGGTATCAAGTTGCGGGCGTTATTGTTCGACAGAAAAGTGCGACTTGCGTGTCCGCACAAGAGTTGGAAGTACCTTTGCAGTGGTATCTAGTCTGGGGAGTCCCGTACGAGGACATGGTCATGGTTACGGTTACAATTATCCTTATAACATAATTACAGTTAAAACGGCAAATGGTACCTAGGTATGGGGACGGCTGTAAGTATGGCACAATTTACTTTGCGGCTATGGTTACATTATTTATAGTTTTTGCAGACCTTTCAGGTTAAAATTACGATTATGTTATGGTTACAGTTATGGTGACCGTTGTAGTGATAATAATAAGCCTACTGAGATGGGTATCCTTTGGTTCAGTTAGAATTATATATACATTTACGTTGTTCTGCCCTAAATTTGGCCTATCTGGATATATTTTAATAAGCTGTTTCAGTCTAACACTTTTTCCTAATCTTTTTATTCACTCCTCCCTCCGTCTTTTTCGCTTCATCTCCATCTTCGTCTCATTCTATCTCTTTCTCAGTCTCCTTCTCTCTTTTTTCTTCTCTCAAGTTTTTTTCCTTCTTCTTCATCTCTTATTGCCAGTCCCAGAGGGTGGTATGTATTTTGTTCCAGTCCCATTCCGAGTCTCAGTTCCAGTCCCACTCCGAGTCTCAGTATTAGTCCCAGTCCTAGTCCTAATCCCAGTCCCAGTCCGTCTCTGGTATACTTCCCTGAAAAAAGCATCGTAAATACTAATATATACGAAATTTCAGGCAAATCGAATAGAACGTATGTGGGTATTATTAATTCTTGTCTTTATTTCGGCTTCGCATGCACATTAATCAGTTTTGCCAGGTTGATACGACTAAATCAAATATCACAATGAACTTTAGAGCTCTTAGCAACAGCTTTCATTTGATATCCATAATACGCACACATTCTAGGGGTATCCGCGTCCATGTTTTGGCCTATATCTCGAGACCCTATTCACTCAGCGGTGTAAAACACATCAACAGCTTCAATTTGATACCCATAATGTAAAAACACATCCTAGTGTTACCCTGATCCACGTTTTGGCCTACATCTCGAGATCCTAGTCACCAATAGGTATGAAAACTACCCTGTAGTAAAGCACTCATCAGCAGCTTCAATTTGGTACCCACAATGTAAAAACATTGTCTAGGCGTTCACGGGCCCACGTTTGGTCTATATCTCCAGACCCTAGTCACCCAGGGGTATGAAAATTATCCTCTGCTAAATCACTCATCAACAGCTTTCATTTGTTATCCATATTGTATAAACACATTCTAGGGGTACCCGGGTTCACGTTTTGGCCTATATCTCGAGACCCTAGTCAGCCAGGGATATGAAAAATATCCTGTGCTATAGCACTCATCACAGCTTTCATTTGATATCCATATTGTATAAACACATTCTAAGGGTACCCGGGTCCACGTTTTTCCCTATGTCTCGAGACCCTAGTCACCTAGAGGCATAAAACTTACTCTGTACTAAAGCACACTTCAACAGCTTCAATTTGATACCCATAATGTAAAAACACATCCTAGTGTTACCCTGATCCACGTTTTGGCCTATATCTCGAGGCCCTAGTCACCAATAGGTATGAAAACTACCCTGTACTAAAGCACTCATCAACAGCTTCAATTTGGTACCCACAATGTAAAAACATTGTCTAGGCGTTCACGGGCCCACGTTTGGCCTATATCTCCAGACCCTAGTCACCCAGGGGTATGAAAATTATCCTCTACTAAATCACTCAGCAACAGCTTTCATTTGTTATCCATATTGTATAAACACATTCTAGTGGTACCCGGGCCCACGTTTTGGCCTATATCTCGAGACCCTAGTCACCCAGGGATATGAAAATTATCCTGTGCTATAGCACTCATCACAGCTTTCATTTGATATCCATATTGTATAAACACATTCTAGGGGTACCCAGGTCCACGTTTTGGGCTATATCTCGAGACCCTAGCCTCCCAGTAGTGTGAAAATTATCCTGTACTATATCACTCATCAACAGCTTTCATTTGATATCCATATTGTATAAACACATTCTAGGGGTACCCTGGTCCACGTTTTGATCTCAAGACCCTAGGCACGTAGCGAAAAAAAGGTAGACGTTGGCCGATTCTCAGACCTACCAAATATGCTCACAAAATTTCATGAGAATCGGTTCAGCCGTTTCGGAGGGGTTAAGCCTCTAAAACCGTGACAGAAGAATTTTATATATTAGATTACGGATGCGGTACGGTTACAAATATAGTTACGGTATTGTTACGCTCGTCATAACGGGTATAATTGCGGTGATATGTAGGCTTGGTAATTATTAAGCTTGCGATTACGGTTACGGTTAGGATAATGAATACGGTTAAGGGAACGTTTACAAATTAAATTTCAGTTAAAGGTATGCTAAGGGTTAAGTTTGTGATTACAGTGACGTGAAGATATTGCTTACCGTTAAAGTTATGGTTATGATTATGGTAACGTTTACGGTTACGGTAACGTTTTTGGTTACGGTCACGGCTACGTTTGTGGTTAGGGCTATGGTTATGGACACGGTTATATTTACGGTTACGGTATCGTTACGTTTACGTTTACTATTACAGTTGCGTTAACGTTTACCTTTACGGATACAGTAACGTATATATTTACGCTCATAGCTACGTTTGCGGTTAGGACTACGGTTATGGGCACGGTTATGTTTACGGTTACGGTATGGTTACGTTTACGGTTGCATTAACTATTCCAGTTGCGTTGCGTTTACTATTCCAGCGTTTACTGTTACGGTTACAGTAACGTATATATTGAAGCTCATATCTACATTTGCGGTTAGTACTACGGTTATAGACACGGTTGCGTTTACTATTCCAGCTACGTTAACGTTTATATTTACGGTTATAGTAACGTATATATTTACGCCCATAGCCACGTTTGCGGTTAGGACACGGTTGTGGGCTCGGTTATGTTTACGGGTACGGTATGATTACATTTACGGTTACGTTTACTATTTCAGCTACGTTAGCGTTGATCTTTAGGGTTACAGTAACGTATATATTTACGCTCATAGGTACGTTTGCGGTTAGGGATACGGTTATGGGCACGGTTGTGCTTACGGTTACGGTATGGTTACATTTATGGTAACGGCTATGTTGACGGTTTCGGTATGAGTATAAATAAGAGTTTTAAATTGAATGCTAATATTTGTGGTTTAGTAAATAGCACTTGCTTTTTTAATCTTCTGTGCAAATACGTATTTACACATCAAACCGATACTCACAATTTTCTTAAGGTTCACAATCACCAATATCCATACATTCAATATTTTTTCAAATTTAACTCAAATTAAATCACTGAATCTCCACAAACCTTCCACAGGTAAGCCTCCCAACAAAAGTTCTTGCATTAAAATCAATTTTATGTGTGTATGTATGTACATATGTGTGTGTGTGTGTGTTTGGATTTATGGTGGAAATGCCGTAGTCAAACGGCTTGAATATTAATGGTGCTACGTGAGCTAGATAGAGGCAACCCCACACATGTTTACACACCGTTAAGCACGCGAACTCGCACACGTACATACAAATGGAGCCACTTACAGTGATGGCCGCCAACCGTCCTGCTAATTTGAATGTCACGTTCAACTCATTTCCAAGCTTAACATACGGAAACTAATAAATACTTTTGTGTGGGCAGATCAAAATTAGCGCAAAACATATTTAAGCAATTTTTTATTGGCCTTCATACAATTTTTCTATTTTTTTGATATTTTTGTAAATTTTTGCTATTTTTTTCGATGGCTGTCAGTTAAGGCAATGTTTGCACTATGGACCCAGTTTGTAGAACTGCTGGTAGAAATTAATAATTTTTTACGAGGGCTATCAAAAGCTTTCTTAAGTCTCTCTCATTTTAATTTATTCATTTCCATGCCATTTTTGGATCTGCAAATATACATCAACCTCAAAACAGTCGCTTGTTTTTCATGAAATCTGCCCCGATTTGGAGTAAGGTTATGTTAGTTCGAAGTGTCTGCTCGAGAGCACACGTAGGCCACTGACAATAGGACGCATCTTCGAACAATTTTGAGAAGCTGATAGAGGCTACCGAGTCCTTGATGTTGTTGTTGTTGTAGCGATAAGGTTGCTCCCCGAAGGCTTTGAGGAGTGTTATCGATGTGATGGTCCTTTGCCGGATACATATCCGGTACGCTCCGGTACCACAGCACCATTAAGGTGCTAGCCCGACCATCTCGGGAACGATTTATGTGGCCACATTAAACCTTCAGGCCATCCCCTCCCTCCCCACCTCCAAGTTCCATGAGGAGCTTGGATTCGCCGCGGATAGGTGAGGTTGACAATTATGTTTGGAGAAGCTATATATTGCGCTGGCAACCTGAAGGGTTGCGCTACACACCCCTTGAATCTGGTATTTTAGTCGCCTCTCACGACAGGCATACCTACCGCGGGTATATTCTTACCCCCTTACCCGCTGGGGGCAAGTCACTAAGTCCTTGATGTCTTACTCCGTAGTGAGCTTCCAGAAAGCGCAGTCTTTCCCCACTTAGCTAACTACCGTTTCCTCATCTTCATACCCCTCGCAACTCCTGTAGCAACGACGATAACGTGATCCTATAGAATAGTGCCCAGTAAGTACTCCTACAAGTGCAGGAATTATATTTTATGGAAAGATCATTCAAGATCTCTTTTTGGCCAAGTTTGTTTAAAATTCCGGCACCCCTGTCGGCTTGACTGTAGATGTGCTCTTGTAGCATTAGTTTGTATGTGGCAAGGGGCTTCGTCAGAACGAATCTACCTGGTCGTACCTTGCCTAGCAATTTCGTCTGCAATGTCCCTGTGCCCCGGAACCCATGTGCGGTATATACGAATTGAACGAGTAAGGGCCAAGAGATTTGATAGCTGTCTGACTGTCGCTGAAACTAAAGATTTCGTTGCCAATTTTGTATGTCCATATCCCAACTGCTGCTTCAACAACTGGTTATACTTCTGCCTGGAATACCCTACAGTGATCGGGCAGTCTGAAAGAGAGCTGGAAGTCTAGGTCCCTTGAAATTACTCTTCCTCCAAATCTGACGTATATTTAAGAAATGGCCTAAGAGCGCCTCCTTGAATAAAAACAATTCCTTATTTGGGAAGAAATCATCAAACGGTGCTATAAGCTCTCAGCGGGCCTAAAATATAAACGCGGTTAGTATGCCTGTCGTAAGGGGCAACTTAAGTCTCTAGAATCAGAAGGCGCTGGTGTCTATTCGAGCTGGACTCAATCCACCAAAGGTCTGCCGGTCCATAACACTCCCTAAGTTTTGCGCTTTCTGTTAAAATAACAATAACAAAAGCATTATTAAACTTATGCTCTCTGTCCCACAGTGCATTGGTTGTACATTGCTGTGCATCCTTTCGCATCACAATGTGCCAACCGGAAGGAAGTTCACTTTTAATTGGAGCAATGAATGAATGAAATAATGTGGGAATTTTAACCGCAAGACTGATTTTGAAATGACCGTTGTTTTTTTTTGCGGAACGTTATATAAAATATGGCGCTTTCGGTTTCTCCAACATCCAAAGCATGCCAAGTATTTGGTAGGAAATTGAAGGCGAATAAAAAAACTTGAAGTGCTTACGCACCGCTTAGCACAAAACTGGCAGTCGTAAATCACAGCAAACGCTTTCACTACACTCCTTACTTTCGTTAGGATAAACCAAATGCGAATGGTAAAAAGTGAAGGACTTAAAAGGGATTAGGAACACTATCACTAACTTTGTGGAGGTCCGTTTTGGTGTAGGTCAACACTTTTTTTATACTCAGCTGAGCAGAGCTCACACAGTATATTAATTTTGCTCGCATAACGGTACCCCGTAACGGCATAAACTAATCGAGAATGATCTGGGTAAAAGAAATAAATTCATTTAGCCATGTCCGTCCGTCCGTCTGCCGTGAACACGATAACTTGAGTAAATTTTGAGGTGTTTTAATGAAATTTGGTATGTAGGTTCTTGAGCCCTCATCTCCGACCGCTATTTAAAATGAACGAAATCGGAATGTAACCACGCCCACTTTTTCGATATCGAAAATTTCGAAAAACCGGAAAAGTCCGATAATTCATTACCAAAGACGGATAAAGCGATGAAGCGTGGTAGGTGCGTTGACCTTATGACGCAGAATAGAAAATTAGTAAAATTTTGGACAATGGGCGTGGCACAGCCCACTTTTGAAAGAAGGTAATTTAAAAGTTTTGCAAGCTGTAATTTGGCAGCTGAGTATGTAATGTTCGGTTACACCCGGTTACCCCTTCCATACTTGTTTTTTTGTTTTTGAGAAATCTTTTTTGCAATTAATTTCCATCAAAAATGTGCTTAAAAATAAAAAAAAGTTGGTTAGCGAATTAAACCGAAGCATTTATGCTGAGACAAAAAATTGGAGGAACCCTCAAAATATGCAAATCTGTGTAGGCAGAAATGTAGAAGATAAGCAAGCGAAGGATTGCTGCGTACCAAAACAGGAAGTCTTGCATCTAAGCTCAGCACAATTTCAGCTACAACCACAGTTCGAAATTTTCACAATTCCATACTCCCACAATCCCCCAATATACCGCACTCAACGCGCACCAACAACAACCAAACGGCCACGCTCATGGTTTGATCAGCTTTGGACGTTTTGCCACTTGGTTGCCTTTGCGCTGCTGACTTGACCAATTTTTGTTCACTTACTGCCCCACAAACCTAATAGCTGTACTGCATTCACTTCAGGCAAATTGCTCTTATAGCTGACGGCGTCCCTTTCGTGTAGTATACAAATTGCCCAACATCATGAATTTATTATAGCAACATAACAACAACTACATTTAGTACTCGTCAGCTGCCTTGTTTCTTTCACTTCTTTGTGAGCTTAACACCTTGAAAAGCTCAGCAAGCGTAACTTTTCATTTTCTTCATCTA
The DNA here is from genome assembly GCA_029619165.1 of Eurosta solidaginis. Taxonomy (NCBI): domain Eukaryota; kingdom Metazoa; phylum Arthropoda; class Insecta; order Diptera; family Tephritidae; genus Eurosta; species Eurosta solidaginis. The sequence goes on from JARSSU010016670.1 coordinate 77,451, forward strand.
GTTGATATTGTTGTTGTTTTTCATGAGTTACATGAAAAAACTGCATATCTTGCATTAACTGAATTCGCACGCAACAGATTTGGTCCCGCGGTCATGGGCAGCTCGGTTGGGCTGTTAGTAGCAGCTGAGATTAATATGTGGTTTCTTTGGTAGACAAGTGGGAGTGATACAGAGCAGTAGTAGGTAATCTGGTTCTGATTATCTTAACAGCTCACTGGTGTAGTTTGCAAATACGTAGAACCCGGATACGGCACCTCGTACGACCAGCATTCCTTGCCGCGGGTATATTTTTAAACCCCATAACCAGCTTGAGCAGACTTAACACACGCGGCAAAAGTTCTGCCTTCTTTGGAATTCGATAAAGTGACAAAAAAAGTGGGTCTTGCAATTAATTAAAATAAGATGAAGTTATCAAAGAAAGTTTCACGCCTTTTGCGCTGTATAGAGAAAGCTCTTGTTGCTTTGTTCAAGGTAGCATCCAGATGAGCATTCCACATGAGAGTTCTGTCCAGTGTAGCCACTAGGTATTTTGCTTCCACTGAAAATAGGGTTTTAGTGGCGCTCAGGGATGGTTTTGGCATGAAGGAGATTTGATAGGCAGTCCTTTGGTACCACATAAACTTTCTATGATGTGCAGGGCATATTGCATACGATTGGATATTGTTTCCGGGTGCATACCCGTGATGCATTCCTATTTTATTCATTCCAAGCTTATTTCAATGAGAGGACGATTGGTTGCGCGACCAATTCTGGAGAGTAGCATCAGGCGGATTACCCCAAGTATAACAAAAGCCCCACCACATAATCGGTCCCGCTTGAATTAAACGTAGATTGGGATAGGTTAGGTTAAAGTGGCTGCCCCCAGCAATGTGAGGAACACACTTAGGCCGGTTGGCCCATTGTGATACTACTGTGTGGGCCGTTGACCTTCCTCATTTAGATGTGCAAGAATTTCAACCAATTTGTCCTTCTGATGTTGCGTAGAATATTTTCGATTTCCGCAGAGCCCAGCTCTGCTAAGCAGTCGATGAAATACGTATTTAAACATTTCATACGAGGATTGGCCAGAGCAGGGCATCTACAGAGGAAGTGCTCGACGCTTTTTATGTCCTTTTCATCCCTGCAGCTCCGACAAAAATCGTTGGTTGGAATTCTCATGCGTTCGCCGTGTATTCTCATCAGGCAGTGGCGGGGTTGTATCCCGATCAGTGGACCTAATGAGAGATGGTTGAGGTTAATGAGTTCGATTCTTACTTATGCGAGGCCAAGTTTGTTTGGACACCTCGCATGTGGGTTCCAGCGTCCATCTGGAATTTGCCTTTTTGGTGAAAAATGTTGAGATGTTGGTCAGTATTTGCACGCAGCAAGAGGGAGGAGGACTAAAACGTACATGCATATCAATTTGAAATATGAAGCAAGGATTACAGCACTTCAATGTAAATATTGATTGAGTCCTTTAAAATCTATATAATAATCTACAAGACAAACATTTTAACTGTGATTAGAATAGCTTTTGATTACGTGACACGTCGCAGCCATTCCATATTTAATCTCTCAAAATCAACAATGAAGTAAATATTTGTATCCCTGCCAAATACACAACAAAAACTCAAAGCAATTCATACGAAGCATTACAACAACAAAATATCACTAATTCAAATTTACCCTCCCTCTCAACCCTTACATGTTATTGCCAGCAGCATGATGCTGCTGTTGTTGTTGCCTACTTTTAAGCTTCTAGGTTATTTGCGGAATTAGTCATAGAGTCGTCAGCTCATTCCGAACTCGTTGTTATGCGATCCGTCAACAGCTATTTTTGTATTAATTTATTTATTTTGTACTCAATTTAGTTTATTTTAATGCAAAATTTTACTTGAATTTAAATGCGATTTATTTGTGTTAGTATGTGTGCGCGTGTGTTTGTGTGTGTGTTTGTATGCACTTTTAAATTCAACACTTATTCGCTTGAGTTAAATATAAAATAGCAATTCGTAGCTGAAGGGTTATTTTTGACTCGCCGTCAGTCTCTTATATGAATTGGCAAAATGATTGTTTGTTAGTTTGCTAAGTTTGCAGAAGGAATGCGGCGCTTTGTTTTGTACAGAGGCGGAGCTAAGGAAGGGCGCTAGGAGGCAATGCCTATGGACTTAACATAAACTATCGAAGTACTTCGGAGTGTTACAGTACGAGAAGTTGACCAGTCGCCGCTGCTTTGGGTACCACCACTACAGCCTCTGTCAATTTTAGTCGCCTTTTGGTGGTGAAGAGGCTTGAACGGCAACCTGAGGCATCCCACTATGTAACAAACTTCCGATTGTACCGAACTTAGGGGAATGTTTCTTATTGCAACCGTACGAGATTCGAACAAACCTCAAAAATTGAACTGCCAACAACAAAAGCTTTGGTACAATTTAACATACTGTTACGAATATTAGCAACACTAAGGGGTATTGTCATCTCTAAGCGATGCTAAGCAGTGACTTGTATGCACATCAATAGATCAATCATTATGTCTACACATATGTACGTACACGCAGCGGAGAAGAGACGCACAAACACATGCAGATATCTTATCTTAGATGCTCCCAAAAGTATGCAATTATAATTGTGTTCACACATACACGCGCGCATGAGAAGCTATAAACGTAGTAATTTTATAGCTGATGGCCAACTAGTAGATTCTGCAAATGGAAGCGCCTAGAAGATGCGAACGAGAAATCACAAGTATAAAAGGCAGCAACAGTAGCGGCACGACAATCAGTTTAATTTAAGCAAGCTATTGGTTGTGAAGTATAAGTGTTATTTTAAAGTACTTTAATAAAGGCAATTTTGCATTATTAAATATTGGAGTTATTTATTCAACAGTTTAGCGATACGAATGTTAGTAGAAGGTTGCGAATAAGAGGATTTGCGGTAAATTCGTTGCAATACAAAGTATTTATTATTACCAGGCCTGGAAGCACGGCGACCTTTTTGCAGATCTATTGTGCATGACCCTTCAGCCTAATTTTATATGTGGAGGCTTTTTAGTATCCAAGTACCTCTTCATGCTTTTTACTCCATATCACATAGGGATTAAGAGTCCCACCACGTAGATGGGATAGTCTCTGCCTAGCTAGAGCGACGCATTCGCAGGTAATGTGAACCGGCGTTTGTTCCTCCAGCTTACAGAAACGACAAATTTGAATATCGGATAGATTTAGCTTACTTAGGTGATATCGTAGACCACAGTGTACCGTATAGTACCCAGTGGGAGTTCTTAGGTCCTCCTTGTTTAGATTAATGGCTTTAGCTGATTCATTCGTTGTCGGAAGTATAAACAATTTGGCCAGTTTTTGCCCTGGGCAGTCAATCCAGTAACGTTTGAATTGTTTAGTTCCCCAGTTATTATAGTTTCGCTGGTGTGTGCTTTTGTAAGTCCACAAAACGGCTCTGGACTATAGAATGCTGCTATAACACCCTGCTTTGCTGGGTAATCTACATGTTCATTACCTTCATGTCCCTGATGTCCGAGAACCCATCCTAACAAAAGGTGGTCATTAAGGATTTCAGTGCAGGCATCCACTAGCTTAGATGTAACTGTGTAGGATTGCAAGACACGCAGGGCCGTCTGGCTGTCCGACACAATGTAAATGCTCTTCGATGTTGAACCTCTCCACAGACATTCTCTACCACAGATTTCTATTGCATGGATTTACAAAGTATTTACTCTTCAAAGAAGAAACTACGCAAAAAAGGAAATTTAGAAAGTTGCACAACAACAAAGACATTGCTTGGGCTGATCATATTTGTCCAACTTCGGAGAGAAAAGGCTTTGAAGAGAATTATAAGGTATAACCGAAACAGTTGTCGCCTTGTCCGTCCTTATGTTACGCTGTTTCAAGTATTCCAAAATTATTTGAAAAACCTCAATCAGTAAGTATAACTTCTGCTGCGACTGCAAACCATAGAGGGTCTCCTGCATCAGCATCAGCCTAATTCAAAGTGCTGAGGTACTCACGCCAATGATTGCATGCTCAACGGGTAGCTAATTGAATCTTAGTGACGGTCCCTTCCGCTGAATGGGCAAGTTTGGTTGTATAAGTGTCGCACAATCGTATATTGGTTCAGTTGGGCAGCAACATCGTACAGAAAGGGCTCAGCGAAAGATGTGACACTGACAGAAATGAAGACGAAAACTAGTTCAATGACTGGGACAGATACTAATTTCTTCACGTCTTTGATGCTAGATGCGACGGAGTCCGAAAGGGAGATGACTCTCTGGAGTAAGCTGCAGGGCTGTCAAAACATTAGAACTGCCACAGGATGCACTTTTATATCGCCAGAACATTATACACATAGTCAGGAGGGAATACTTCCCATAAAGGAGATACATGAAATTAACAGCGCATCCTAACAGACATATGACTACAGAAACCTCGCCTCCGCAGGCACTATGAAATCCCGGCGGATAAGAACTCTGCCAATTGAATCTGATGGGCATAGACAGGCCCTCGACCTCATATGCCGATAAATGTCCACCGTTCTCAGTTCTCAGTGTCCAATATCCGTTGAGGAAGACAGATTCCCTTTGATGTGGATACTGAAATAAGTTGAACTCTTACTAATCTAGAATCAACCACGACATATGCAATGGATAACCTGCATGTGATGTGTCTCCATATGACACCAAATATATTTTCAATTGCAATGTGGAACCGAATTCTCTAACACCCATGTTTCTTTAGTCCAACACTTTGAAGCTACACGTTTTTTTACTTTTGTTAGAGGATAGCGATGACAATTTGTGATAATTTTGTTTTTTTTTGCGGGGGGACTGAAAAATGCCTAATACGCCATAATTGCTGCCGTCGCAGTAACCGTGTGTCCGTAGACTAAAAAATAGCCCCGTTTTGGAACCGTCGCCCACCCCGGTACCATTTTCTCATTACTTCAGGGTGGCGTTCCATATTTCTCATGTTTTAAGAGCCTACTGTTGTCCCTGCGTCCAGGTTCCCGCTATTTGCTCTGAGTGTCGATTTAATCGCCACTGCTTCGCATGCGCATTTCCCTGCGCTCCCTATCAGCATCTCTGAGGCGTGTCATTACTATAAATGCCATTTTGCTCACTGCAGTCCAGCACTCTTTCCTGTTGCACATTTGTGTTACTAAATTTCTCGTGTTAGGTTCCTCCCAAAGACTCTATGCAAGGCGAGTATTTCCTCTTGGAAACGGGGGCAGTGGAATATGACGTGTTCTGCGTTTTCTAACTCCGTGTTACACATTGGGTAATGAGGATCTTCCTCTATCCTACGCTTCCATAAATACTCTTTGTCCAAAGAATGTTTCCGATCCTATTTGGCTAAAATTCTCTATGAGTGGGATTGCGAGTGTCAGTGGAGCTGAGAGTGATAGTGAGAGTGAGAAAGAGAGAGCAGGAATGGGAAGTGGGAATGATATTGGGCGTAGGAGTTGGAGTGAGAGTTGAGGCAAAAATCAAATAGTGTAAGGGTGGACGTTGGCAGCGAGATGGGGAAGGAGACGGATTAGACTGAGATTGGGATTGGGAGTGAAAGTGGGAGTGAGTGTGAGAAAGCGAATGGAAGTGGGAGCAAGGAGCGAAAAAAAGAGATAAAATAAATGCGAGCACAAGAATAGGAATTTGAAATGGGGAAAAGTGTGGAGGCGAAAACGTGTGATAATTGGTAACAGGAATGGATAGGGGAGGGGAAGAAAGAACCATTTTAAAAATTAGGCAAATTAGTTTTCGGACAGAAAACGTCTAACACGACCAGAGACACTCTGTCCTTACATTAGCAGCACTCCCCGAAGGACTTGGGAAGTGTTGCCGAAGTGACCTTAGTTTATCGTTTATTTATTCGCTACGTACAAACAGCAGTACCTTCAAGGGGCGTTCCGTCTCTTCTACTAACAGTTTTATTTGGCCGCGTCGTACTTTCTAGTTATACTCAGCTGTCTGATTTATGCCAGCCAGCCTGCAGGAAAGGCAAATGATTGATAGTGAGAGGTGAAAGGCAACATATTCGTAGATCGGCCATTCAGCTGCGCAACGCTATCCATTACAATGTCATCTCCCTTTATAAAGAATAAGCGCTGTTGTTGTTGTTGTAGTGATAAGGACACTCCCTCCAACTCTTATTTTTATGAGGAATTTGGGGTCACCAGAGACTCGTAGCAGGATTTGCCTCGCGTAGGCCATATTGACAATTGAGTTGCAGAAGCTATGAATGGCGCTTATCAACCTCATAAATGCCTCGCTGAGGGCAATTCTTCTGGTACTAACAGCTACTTCGTGAGCTGGCCTACCGCTATTGACTGCATCGAATCCTCTACTGCTTACCTCAAATGTCGAACTGCTACAGCAGGCCCTATGCGTTTTCCAACACTCTGCGTCGGTATGCTGAGAATTTGATGTTTTTTAGCTGCGCGGAGTCGGTTCGCCGATTTGGTGATGTTTGTTGACGTGACTGCCGCATCTGTCTGTATATCGCCAAAGGCATATGTCAACAGCGTGGCCCTGTGACAGATAAAACACTGTTCGGCCTGTCACTTACTATTTTGTTTTTCATTTGAGAGATGGGCACAAAAAATACTTCCCGAATCGGCGTACATTTGAAAATTACAACATGAATATGAAGCAAAAACAAAAACAAAACAAGTAAGGAAGGCTAAGTTCGGGTGTAACCGAACATTACATACCCAGCTGCCAAATTACAGCTTGCCAAATTACCTTTTTTTAAAGTGGGCGGTACAACGCCCATTGTCCAAAATTTTACTAATTTTCTTTTCTGCGTCATAAGGTCAACCCACCTACCAAGTTTCATCGCTTTATCCGTCTTTGGTAATGAATTATCGCACTTTTTCGGTTTTTTCGAAATTTTCGATAACGAAAAAGTGGGCGTGGTTATTGTCAGAATTCGTTCATTTTAAATAGCGATCTGAGATGAGTTCCCAGGAACGTACATACCAAATTTCATTAAGATACCTCAAAATTTACTCAAGTTATCGTGTTTACGGACAGACGAACGGATGGACGGACGAACGGTCATGGCTAAATGAATTTCTTTTTTCTCCCAGATCATTTTGATATATATATAGAAGTATATATCTATCTCGATTATTTTATGCCGTTACGGGGTACCGTTATGCGAACAAAATTAATATGCTCTGTGAGCTCTGCTCAGCTGAGTATAAAAAATACAAAGTAAAGGACGTCTGTCTGCTAGTGGCCTTTAAGTGTGATTCCAACTAAATATTTAGTTGGTTGTGCTTGCTGTCAATTGAATTAAGCGTAAACGCAAAAATTTTTAATTTATTTCACTAAATCAAACTAGTGCCCGGCCGATTTCGGTGGTGGGCCATGATGCCAACGAACAAGCCGATAAGCTGAGCAAGCAACTAGCAAGCTAGCGAGATTTAAGGGGCTGCGTTGAAGGGATATTGGAAGATTAAATATATATTCCGTAGATGGACATATTGACGAGTTGATAGACAGACAAGGAAACGTGTGGATAGGCTGGCAGTCTTACAGACGTGAGGATAGCTGACCTGCAGCCGTTTGTTTGGTCGAATTATCGGTGCGCTAACTCGCCTTATATCGTCACGTCGGTCCTTCGCTTGGTTGTTTGGACGGCTGTCTATTTGAGCGTTTCGTGCGCTGTGCATTTCGCTGCCGCGGAGTCAAAATGCCCCTTGTCGTTTGCATGTCTCATTAACTATTCGCAATGTATATTTGTAGTTGTTTTTTTTGTTTGCGGCTGCCGCTACTCCTCTCCAACTGAGCACATATTTTGGCCTTTTCACTCGTATGCTTGGGACGACCAAACGCATTAATTATGTGTTGCAGCATTTGTTATTGCTATTGTTCTTGTTGTTGTTGTTGTTCTATACTTGTTTTACATATGTTCGTTGCCTTAGAGGCAAGTGTAAAACAATTGTGGCAGCCACCACAGCAACCAGCCATCACCACAAAGTATCGCCGCCATGGTGCGAGTACACACCACAGCCCGTTGCATCATCAGTGTAGAAGCCATCAATGCTAACGGTTGTGCTGCCGAACACTTCAAAAAACACTTTACTATTCCGTAGTACCACTCTTACCTGCTATCTCTCGCCATCCCACAAAAAAGACACAGAGAGTGAATTTTAAAATTGTGTGGTTGGCAGAGGCGGGTGTAGGAACTATTTCGGCGGGAGTTGACCATCTGGGACCCAGCTTGATTGCAGCCTGGATACATGGTCACTCTATTGCCCCCAGTTACTCCTGTAAATACATCCATTATAAGCCTTAGGTCCTCCCTGGTTACCTACGCCTGAATTTAGAAAAAAACCCGCACCTGGGTATTACATTATCTGCATTTCTGGATATCATCAGGAAAAGTGGTAAAACGATTCCCCCTCCACACCATCCTAACAGCTTCTGCAGGAATTGGTTAGCATACGCCACCGTCGAAACAACAGTGCGATAACACAATGACGACAGTCTCTCACCGCAGATTTTTTTTTGAAGAAAACTCGTTCCTTTGGACCTCGATATAATGCCATTTAATTATGGTAAAGTTGTTGCCCTAATACGAGTATTTGTACTCGTCGCACTTCCTCAGATGATACTGAAATGATGGTTGTATAAAGCTGCCTGCTTCGTTTACGTTCCTTTCGTAATCTTTCCTGCTCAGCCAAAAATTTAATTTTCCGTTTCTTCAAAATTTCAGGGACCTGGGGATCCAGCAAAGAGAGATATAAAAATGGCTTATGAACCTTTCTAAGGATCGACGCTTCCGCACAATTTACATCGAATTTGATACGAGTGACTTGCCTGGCTTTGCACAAAGACTGTACTATCCTGTTGTTCTTGTATTTATTTTAACCGCAAAACACTCAGCAAAGGCTTTAGGAGTTCCACGGATATAATAGCCCTTTCCCGTGTTGAATTCGGTTCGCTCAGATACTAGCAACTATATCCTGATTGCCTGGAGACCATTTGTTTTTTACCCCTCCATACCTGTAGACCGCCTCTTACAATAGGCATGCCTACCGCGGCAATATTCTTACGTACCTTTTAATCCGCAGGGAATTGTGCAAATTCAGAGAAATCGAGCTGCTCTTCCTATGACGACAATCTGGACTGGGAGGACACTACAAGAGTCAAAAAACCTATTAAGATTAACTCAGTTCCTTTTTCTAACTGAATGAATTCCATCCCTTCTCATTCCATCTTTTGAGGTCGGTGCCAGATATAAGATCAGTTCTTAAATCATTTCCACATATTCGACTCTCTTAGCCTTGGATCTGCGTTTAAGCACAATTTCTATATAACCACATGCAAAGGGATCAAGTGGAACTTAGCTATTCCTGAGGTGGACAATAACATCGTTTGGCCCGACTTTGCATCCTCCCAACTTTCAACTGATTGATACTTTTTTCTAGCGCCTTCTACCAGATTAGATATGGCAGCAGCATCTCGATCTACCTCATTCTACCATCGTATCCTTTTTTAAAGAGCGTTACTTCTATGGTGTCTACTTTTGCCATCACCACATGCCATTGGGTTCGGTTGGATCCATTATAAATTATGCTTCCACGCGATTACACTTTCCCGGGACGTCCTGTATTTGCGTCACAATCTTCGTGGTCGGCCAATATCATAAATAGCTTTTCTTCCCTGTGTCGCTATATGGCTCCCACTCACTGGCTTCAACTTCAATGCACTCGTGCGGGGGGTATGTGACGAGAACGACCTTTTCAAATACTAGAAACCTTATCCACACTACCAAACGAATTCGCTCTTCGTAGCAAAGCTTCCCTGCTTGCGGTGGGCATTCGCAAGCACTTAACCACTTCGATATAGAACCTTCATTGGATGTTGGTTTCTCGATACCGTTGGTGAGTAAATATCTTTGAATTAGAAGACAATAAAATAGAAGGTTTTTGTACTGAATGTCCGCGAAGATGATTATTGCTAGCAGAGAGCCTCTGACAACCGATACCCGACCACCGCATCTCTATTCTCGTTTAGTAACCGAACACTTAGTTGGTTCTACCTTTCCCGACTCGTTCTACCTTACCGCCGATAAGTGTGTCTAGCCCAATAAATAAACAAAATAGTTAGTAAGTTAACCCCTGCTCGCCGAGGGATTGGCCAAGTTCTATTCCAGACCCCACATACCAAAAAAATTGATGAAAAATTGGACATATTCAGTATTGAAACACGTCATGGTATATATTCATACCTCGATCAATGGTAGACGACGCTAAGTTTTATTAACAGCTCCTATCAAATAGTTAAAAAGTCGCCTTCGTAAGTAGAACCGTAAAGCCCGGTAACATAATTAGCAGATGTTCGAATCGTCCTTGTATCGACATACTATTAAGGAAATCTAGAGGATCGTCATCACAATTTTCGTCAACTGCTGCACCGCGAGCACTGAAGTTGAAGTTAAAGCGGGGCTCTGCATTCCATAGTTCAATTGTGCTCTCATTGCATATGCGAACGTGTAATGGCTTAAATTTTTCGGCGACCCTTGTTTAAGAGCTAAAGTAGATGACCTCGATTACAATTCTGAATTGGATGTATCGGCCAGGCTACACCAAGTTCCGATAAAGTAATAAAAAAAACCGACAGGTTAGATAAGATTCAAACGCTTTTAGAAAAATGTTGTAAGACTCAGCTGTCCAAAATTGATATCAAGATGATTTCCTTCAAGTGTCTTCTCATTGACCTCGTTCGTAGTAACATTCCTTTCGGGACTTGAGGACGCCTGACAGGGTTAGAAATTTTGAAATTGTGGGCCTTAAAATGCCATAATAGATCCAGCGTTCTTCCATGGCATAGCTGGTAGGAACAATCAAGAAATTGGTTTGACACTAGCAGAATTAAAAGTGAAACAGCGAACCAAATATACACAACTCTCTTCGCGAAGTCTCAGCATTCCTAAAATAAGTTCAAAACCTCTTACTTACCTTGACATTAGTGAGTTTTGGAACACACTCTCAACTTACCCCACCTAGTTCCGACCTTGAAGTTGTCACTGTTGTTGCTTTTGGTTTGTGTTGGTCATGCTTTTACGTTTGTCTTGCTGCAATTTGCCAACCGAAATTTGAAATTTGCATTTGCTTTTTTTGGTTTTGGGTTTTGTCATTACAATTCAAAACATCGAAAAACAATCTGCAAATAAACACGTCGCAATGTTGCATTTGTTATTGTTGTTGTGCTATGGGTCTATTATTTGCTGCTGTTGCATGTGGCTTGTTGCAACTTGATGCGATGCTAATGTCTATTGTATTCGCATTTTAAAGGCAACATATATAGATCACATTTTGTTTTAATTGTGGCATACTACCATGGAATGGCAAACAGTGGGCCATTGTAACGAAATTTGTCACAAAATTAAGTATTACGGCAACAAGTAAAGATGGAGGAGTTTTTAAAAAGCTTAATTTTTATTTAATATGAAAAATAAGACATTTTAATAGAAATTTCGAAAATGAATATTCAATCACGTTTCCGGAAATTTAGATTATGAAATTTTTTAGCGGTTTTGATTTAAAAACCCTGTTATCAAATGACTTTGAGAAATTCAAAACAAAAATTTTAGAAAATCGTCGTGAAATTCGTATAATTTCACCATATTTCTAAAAACGAATGTTATTATATTTTAAAACTTTTTTCCACAACCTTATAGGTTACGTTTTATAAAGGACATAAAACACATATTTGATGTATCTAGAATTTAAAAATAGAATTTGCATATTTGTTTTAAAATGCTTTAAACAATTTTTGAAATAGTTTTTTTTTCATTTTGTATGTATTTTGAATTGTCAAAATATACTTCTCTAAAAACTTCAAAAATACCTTTAAAAAGTTTTGAAATATTTTTTTTTGTTTTGTTATACTGCACTAAATTTGTCATTTTATCTGAATAATTTAAAAAAATTAGTTTTATAAATAATTAAAATGTTTTTAGGAAGTTGATATCACTTACATAGAAGACTGTGCCTATTTGTCCAACAATTTAAAATTTGTTTATTTCTGCTTTTGTTGTTTTTTCTTATTATATTTAGACAAGGTCTTTTATTGTCTTATGGAGTATATTTTTAAACACCACCCTTGTAAACACTACAAATGAGTTCTATGTTGTATTTAACCCACAAGAAGAGCCGCCAGCAAAAGCACTAAGAACTTTTATTTATGTCGCCACTAATACTTTTATTTTTTTTTCGTTAGTTTTTTTTTACATTTTTTTTCGAAAATACTTAGAAATTGTATATGTTAATTTTTTTTTACAATAACTTAGCCACATACACTTCCTGAATATAGAGCTTCGAATTTTTTTTTAATTTTCAAAACTTTTTTATACAAGTTTTGTAAAGAATTTTAATTCTAAATATGGTGAGTTTCCAAGAAAAAGTTTGAAGTCACTTGAACATACATATTTTTGTTTTTTTGAAAATTTACATATAAAACTAATTTTTAAATTTAAATATAAAACTAAATTCAGAGTTTTTTTTCATAAGTTTTCGAAAATGTCTTAAAAAGTTTTTAAAGAATTTTGAACAAAAAATAAAATGTGAAGTTACTTGAATATGTTTTTAACTTTTTAATGTTTTTTTGTTTTTGAAGTTTTTTTTTAATACAGCTCCAAAACATTTTAAAATACTTAACAATACGAATTTTCAAAAACAATATACAGTTTAGAGTTTGTTGAATATAAAAATTTCAAAATTTTTCTACACTTTTTTCAAAATTTTTATTTTTTATTTAGTTTTTTCATATGTATCTGTGTACTCCAAATTTAGTTAAAAATAAAATGTAATGCGCGATAACCTTCGAAGATATTTGAGGCAGAGCTTCTCTTCCAATTTGCGTCGTGCTCCTCTTGATTTTCCCTACAAATTGGCCGGACGGAACGTACATGTTTTATGGCGACTCCGAACGGCATCTGCAAGGCAGATGAGTTTTCACTGAGAGCTTTTCATGGCAGAAATACAACCGGAGCGCTTGCCAAACACTGCCGTGAGCGACCCCGCTTAAAAAATTTTTTTCTAATTGAAAAAATATGTTTCTAAATTTTTGATGTTGCTTTGCCCGGGGGTGAACCCAGGATCTTCGGTGTGGTAGGCGGAGCACGCTATCATCACACCACGGCGGCCGCGGTTAGTTACAAGGTTTAAAATAAATCTTCACATTTATTTTTGATAATTTTTTTCTTCAAAAATAAAAAAAGTTTTTTTTTGTAATATTATGAATGATTATGCATTTCGTATACAATTTCAAATTAAATAAAAATACATTTTTTTATTTGTTTTATTAAGTTTTTAACGAAATTTCGGAAATATTTTTTACATACTTATTTGAAGCAACAATCAGTCCTATTTTTTTATTTTTTTTATTTTTTTGAATTCAACATTGTTTGGTTTTAATTTTTCAATTAAAAGCCGCTGAGAGTTTGAGAAGCAGATAACGTTTCACAAAAGCGGGTTTAAATTCCAATTTTGATGGCTGTCAAACCCATACTCTAGCTTAGGCTAAAGTATGCCGAGATGTTCCACTTTTAGACAATTTTATTAAAAATACCCACTGTGCAATGTCTAGGAAAATCGTTTCCGACTAAATTTTTTTAGGTTCGTAAAAAACCAGCGACTCAACATTGGCACGCAAAAATGTCTCTTGTCCGAACTGTCGGTGTATGACTCAAATAATATACCAATGAGGCCTAAAAAGACTTCAGAGGAATGCAACTTCATCTCCCATATCATCAACCTATCTATACCGTTGGAGCTTTATTCGTCAGCTTAGTAAATTAGTTTTGTCGTCGCTTCTAGTTCATATAGGCGACCTCACCAGACAAACAGACATCGTAACGAGACTTATCTCTGAGAAAAAGTCTATACGAAATCGCGATGCGTTCTTTTTCGGAAAAAGCGATTTCACTTTGATTTTGTTTCACCCAGGCAGCGTCAGTAGATGGAATCGATTCGAAATCGCCACCTCTCTTATAACTTTTTCGCAAGAATGGATATGAAGGACTTTCGCCCGTGATATTTCCAACATAAACGGCTGTCCTCTTGCCGCAGTTTCAAACTACGAGTATAAATAGGAATCCTTTTCCCATCGAAGCGTTACCATTTATTCATAGAATATGCTCCTTGAGTCTCGTCGTCGGCATTGCCAACAATTTTATAGCTATTTCGAAGAAATTTTCTCTCAAAAAATTAAATTTGATCTCGTCCGATTGCGATAACGCCCGGGATCTCGGAAGATATATCAGAACGGATATGATAACAGACTGACATCGAACAGGTTGAAGCAAAGGGATTTAAGAAGTCGTGTAGTGCTGCCATTTCAAGGTGTTTTTAGAGCAGTTTAAGGCTTCTCTAATACAATTGCAAACCTCACCTACCCATCGAAATCCCGCTTAATTAGCAGGCAAGACTTTTCTGATCCCAAGAAGAAGGAGGTTGTAGTGAGCTCCAAGGGCTCTTGCTCTCCCTGGCATCACATCTAAAGTGTCTGTAGTCAATCTAATAATAAAAACTATGACATTCATCATACGTTGGGCATTCATCATACATGATGTTTGCCATAGGTGTTACCAACCTCTCAATATTAGACTCAACTAGTGGAGGGAGTCTCATCTTGTCAGTCACAGAAATATCCAAAAAAATATGACTCCAATTTTTACTCTCAGCCGAACATATATCAACACCGTTTTGATAAAGTTCCCTTTAAGAAATTAGAAAATCCAAACTCAGACTAAACCTCAACCCAAGTTTTCCTGCCACTAACGGCCAAGAAAGTGTTTCTATCGGAACCCGCCTATGGAAGCAGAGGTAGAGGGCGGCCCCACTCCGCTGGAATGAACAGGTGTAAATCGATTGAATCTCCCTTGGTGTGACCAATTTGCGCCGGTTGGCAAAGAGAAGAAGCGACTGGCGTGCGTAGTTGTTAAGTAAGTAAGTAAGGAAAAGTTTCGGATGCACTCGTACTTAACTCTGTCAGCGTCATATACTGACTATGAGTTTTTGTTGCTTCCTATCCAAAAAATATTGCACTGAAGATGGCACAAAGCCTAAACCGGTTTTTCTCCAAACTAAATTTGAGAAGGGATGACGAAAAATAATTCCAATATACGCCAACAAGCCGAAATATATTGTACGAACGATAACCATGGTCAACCTAAGTAACTAGGCCATGTAGTCAGCATTCTTCTTACGCCAAGTGCCTTATCTAAGCGATCTTCGCTATGTGGCAAATTGGGTAGCCTACCATTGCTATTATCGGTACCTGTAGCGCGATTGATTGAGCATTTCATTTGCACTTCGCAACGACCAATCAATTAAGCAATCACAAACGTTTGGCTAATCAGCAAACGTTTCCTTAGAAGCATTCAAAAGTCCAACAGTGCAGTAATTTCTACTGACGCGAACAGAGCTTAGAATACAATATCAGTCAGAACTAAACATAACAGCCAAACTCGTCGTGTTGTTTAAAATATAATAAAGAGCAGTAGTCTAAATGCAATTTCTTTTAGAAAACAGGTGACAAACAGGATTTTCTAGCCCGATTCGGCTTTCTGTAACTTCTCTTTTATTTTTAGGAAAGTCATGCTGATTTACTGGTCTACAAGAAATGATGGTACCGATGACACTTAGAAGAAGGTCGGTGAGGCATTTAAATGAGCGAGTTATCCTGTATACACAGAAACTCTCAAGATGGAAAGGAAGAGAAGGTCAGTTTGAATATTTTCAAGTGAATGCTAAGCATCTGGAAGCTCGTCATGACTCTTTTATTTGGAGCTCCCTATAAGGAAATTTTTATATAAGTAATATAAGTAAATAAATCTTATTTAATGAACATCTTTTGATCTTTACTAGTAAGTTTTTGTGGAAGGTTCGATTGGATTTAAAGAAGGTGGGTAAGATTTTCCCATACTTCCGTTCGATTACATTTTTATCTATTGTGAATGCCTACGGTAAGTGCCTGAGGAGGGAACATTCCTCATAGCTCCTACTACATTCTTATTAAACCTCTTGCTTTCACATATGGACTTTAGTAGACGCGAAAGATGCACTTTCTTCCCAAAATTCTGAGTGCGCAGCCCTGTTTATAGACAGAGACGACTACTCCCCTTCTTATTCGGACAGCTTTTGCAGAGTGAACTTATTAGTATGCACTATCGTCGCAGCATCGGTCGACGGTGCTGTTTTAAGATGATGACTCTCACTGTAGATTTAGTTTAAATAGGAAACTCTCCCTCTCTCACTTTCTTTACCAACCTAAAGTTTTTTAGCAAGTTCAGTGTATTCCTCAACTTAATTCTTGCTCAATCTTTCCACTTCAAGGAGACGACACTCTTCAAATACATATTTGTGTAGTATTTGAGAAGCGATTCAAACCAGAAATATTTCCTGAGTTGGAAACAGTGCTGAAGTGGTCACTTAGGGAAATTGGCGACTAGCTGAAGCAGTTACTAAATGGACATGGTTACTTCCTATTTAACAAAGACCAGTTTTGCTCCACAAAAAGAGAGATCGGAACAGTCACTAGGGAGATGCTAGGCCATGTCATTTGTGAGATGACTCGAAGAAGGGATAAAATAAATAAATTTAAGGCGCGATACCCTCCGAATAGATCTAAGGCAAAGCTTCTCTTCCAATTTGCGTCGTGCTCCTCTTGATTTTCCCTACAAATTGGGCGGACGGGACCTACATGTTTTATACCGACTCCGAACGGCATCTGCAAGGCAGATGAGCTTTCACTGAGAGCTTTTCATGGCAGAAATACACTCGGAGCGCTTGCCAAACACTGCCGAGGGGCGACCC
This sequence comes from Eurosta solidaginis, assembly GCA_029619165.1. Classification (NCBI taxonomy): domain Eukaryota; kingdom Metazoa; phylum Arthropoda; class Insecta; order Diptera; family Tephritidae; genus Eurosta; species Eurosta solidaginis. The sequence goes on from JARSSU010016670.1 coordinate 94,272, forward strand.
CGCTTAGACAAATTTTCTTCTAATTGATAAACCTTATTTCTAAAATTTTGATGTTGCTTTGCCCGGCGTGCGAACCCAGGGCATACGGTGTGGTAGGCGGAGCACGCTACCATCACACCACGGTGGCCCTGAAGAATCATTGCCCCCCAAAACGGGAAGAAGTACGTAGCGTATTGTCTTGAGCGTGGTTGTCTCCACGGCCCGACATGTGCAAACATACGCAGTGCATAGGATGTTAGTGAGAAGCTCTTTAAAGGACAAGCATGCCTACCGAGGGATCGTTCTAAGCCCATTAAGGCAGTATTGCCCTGGAGTGACATTAGATTTGAAGGGGCTGCCAGCTCACCCTATAGCTTCCCCAACCGAATTATCAACCTCGCTACACGTCTTATTTATTTAGCAGGCGACAAGTTCCTTACAGCATCACATATAAATCGTTCCCGAGATGGTCGGGATAGTAGATTAATGGCACCGGAAACGGATAAATATCCTAATGGAGCCTCCTTATCACTCCAAGAAAAAGGCGGAGAACCCACATCCCTGGCAATTTGCTCTGGCAGTCAAGCAGAGATAAATACAATACAGGGCTCCTGCACGAAGGTAGAAAAGAAAACTGCACACGGTTGCTTAACGAATTGGTTTCTCGGTGGTTCACAGCGGTAATATGGTCGCAGTGACTGGGCCGGCCATGAACAATGAGAAAATCCCCTGAGCAAAACTGATTTAAACCAGCTAAGTGATATTGCTGCTCTTCTAGCTGCACGAAACTACTGACTCGTGTCTGTTATCATCAAGAAAGCTAGCTGAACCCACATATGCGGTGCCCCGACAAAGTTGGCTCTGAATAAATGGCAACTAAGTTTCTTAAATCTAAATATTCTCCTTCTTAGGTTCATCCTTATAGGTGCATTAAATGGAACATTAACTAATGAGCGTACACAGCGAGCGCATGAGAGTCCCAAGACTTGTATGAAAACGGGTCAGCCGACCTTTCTTCCAGCTTCTTTTACCTTTCCGTTAATTTGTGATTTTTCTTCACTCCCCCTCCTATTTTTGATTCTCACAACCTAAATCACTGCTAATCACATGGCGAGCTTCTGTTTTGCGTTTTTAATGGAATATCACCTCATCCATCCTCAGCTGTTCAAACACAACCCAAGGAGGGACACCTCGCCATCCTGGCACGTAAACACACACCAATACAAGCGTGCATATTTGTTTATACAAATCGCTAATTTCTAAACATTTTCACTTAAAATTTTCTGCGAGATATCAAATTCGCCTAAGTGTAGAACGTTTTCCTGCGCAAGTTCGTATCACAAAGTTTCCGTATCCGCCTCGCGGGTATACATTAGCAACATTTGGAGTGTTGATGTTTATCGAAGAAGCAAACTCAGCAATGGCAGCGAGTCTAAGGAATTTTCCCTAAGTAAATGAGCAAACATGAAATGGCTACTTGTAATTTGGTTTGCAAATATAAACACTTCGGAGCTTAGCGAGTGGGGAAGTTGGATGCCTAAATTGAGTTTCAAAGTTTGCAAGTACTTATTTTCGTACTAAATGTCAGAATTTCGAATATATTAATAAATTGTTTAGGCATCTGCTCAAAGCGATCTTAGCCTGTATTTAATTTTAATCGAAATGGCAAATCAGATATAATGGACTATCTTTGAAGGTGGTACACCTAATCGACATCATCATCATTAGGTGGTGCTTAATTGCTTAGGCGATTATGGCAGTTGAGCATCAAAACAAGCGAGCCAATTCTGTGCGCGAGGGTTTTTTAAAAGTAAGAGACTGCACTCAGTTAATCTACGGTCAACTAAATATCCCGCAAGCTGCGCTTATAGAAACACACGGACCAAGGTGTTGGTAGTTTTTCGTAGTTAGGAAGGTGAAATGCGAAAGAGAGAGGTAGTCGTTATATCGTTGAAGTTGAGAGCGAAAGGCGAAGGTGGGAACAAAGCATCAACAATTAAGCATTGAGCTCAGCTAGCAAGCGACGGCAGTTGAGCAATCGGGTGGTTGTTGTTGTTGTAGCGATAAGTACACTCCCGAAAGGCCTTGGGCAGTGTTATCGATGTTGATGGGTCCTTTGTCGGATGCAGATCCGGTAGTCCGATACCAGCACCATAAAGGTCTAGCGCGACTCTGGGACATTTGGAAATGACCACATGAAACCTTCTAGGCCATCCCGCCCTCACATCCCAGTCCTCGGGGTCGCCAGAGCCTCGGCTGTTAATGAAGCAGGATTCGCCACGGGTAGGTGAGGTTGACAATTGGGTTGGAGAAGCTATATATTGCGCTACCAACCCCCTGAATTATTTGGTATTTTAGTCGCCTCTTACGACATGTATACTATCGCGGGTATATTCTAAGCCCCCTAACCCGCTGGGGTGGTCTAGCCCGACAGCAGCGGTCCATTGATGGAGCACCATCACGGGGCCGGTGTATTAACAGAGTAGGCGATTACCTTCCGTGAACGGCCACCGATACATGATTAGTCAATTGTTGTATGCTTCTTTGAAAGTGCTAGAGTGGAAGACGGAGTTGTACCCGTGTGAGTCCGTAGGCTGTTTAATGATCTGAAGGGAAATACACCCGTTTCAAACCTACGTCCGGAATTAGAACTGAGACGAAGCGAGAGAGTCATCATAAGGGCAGTGAACCCTTCTTCACGAGCAAACGAGCAATGAAGGGTTAAATAGTCTGCCGGCTTATCATAAGAGCGTTTCCCAAAGGCAATGGCTGCAAGCAACTTCGCGCCCATTATTTTCACGCTACCTTGTAAGTATCATGTAGGAAGCAGCAGGTGGACGGAGGGGGAGGGCAAAAGGAAAAGGAGCAAACTAAGATGAGAAGGTCCAGTAAAAGGATAGTGAAAAGTTGGATATATAGAGGGGGGTAAACGAAAACAGAGGCCAAGAAGGAAAAGAAGCCAAATAGAGAAAGAAAGGGAAGGGAGAGGAAACTAAGGGGGAGAAGAGGAAAAACCGAATCTGACAAGGACAAATATGGGAGTAGTAGCGCAAGACGGGAGTGGGATACGGGGGTAACGAAAAGATAAAGAAATGATGGGCTGAATGAGGGGAGTGTAAAAGAAAGGAGTGGAAAGAGATTAAGGTGAGAAGGATGAGAGGGGAAATGAAAAATTTAAATATAAATGGCTGATCATGGAGGGGAGAGAAAGATGCAAATGCAGGGTTAAGATAGGTGGGCTGCAGGTCCATGAGGACTTCACATAGACTGAATGAGTCCGTAGTATTACCAGAAGTTTATTTACGGCCAAACTGAAAACCCCTATAAAAAAGCAAGACCTATGTTATAAAATAATTCCGTCCTCTTGGCAAATACTAGAAGCCTTCTACGACCTATGCCACTTGCAGCTGCAAGATCTGAGAGCTGTATCACTCTTAATAGCTGTAGCCTTAGCCTGGCAAGTGCAGGGCACGAGCTCAAAACCTGCTCGATCGCGCATCGAGGACGCATCCCTTGAAGCTTGCTCTTGAAAGCGAGAGGTAAACATGGTCGAGCAAGCGGGAAAGGTGTGGGTCCAAGCGCGAGGCTGTAAAGTGCCGAATATTATGTGTAGGTCCTACAACCTTAGAATAACAAATGGATGGGGAGTATACGGAGAGACGAAAGAGTGACCGCGACAAAAAGCCGCCGAGTGGGGGTGGAGGGCTGTAAAGAAAAAACCGAGAGCAAGAAAAAAGGAAGGAAAGGGGAGAGGAGTATCATTTAAAGGGGACGAAGAAGAACAGCAAAATAAAATGAGGAGACAGAAAGAGAAGGGATCAGAGAGTGGAGAAGAACGTAATGGATGTTGATAAAGGGTTAGAGAAAGGCCAGAGTGCAGGGCTAGAGGAAGGCCCACGTGTCAGGAAAAGAGCGGGAAATAACGAAGGAGAGGGCGAGGGAAAGGGAAAGGACGGTAAACGAAAAGTTAGAAAAAGAAGTTAAAGAAAGGAAATAGTAGGAATAAAAATACAGAGAAAAGGAAAAACAGAGGGTATTCGTTGGAGATGTAGCTACCTATTTTCAGAAAGATTAGGGCAAAGCCAGAAAAGCGTGAGTGTAAATGGTGGTAGTGTGGAGAAATTGAGTTTTCTTAGGCCGAGCTCCTCTTCCAATTGGCGAAGTGCGCCTTTTAGTTTTTCCGATAAATTGGCGGGGCAGATAAGTTTTCACGGAGAAGCTCTTCATGGTAGAAAAACACTCGGAGTGCTTGTCAAACACCGCCGAGGGGCAACCCCGCTTAGAAAAATGTTCTTCTAATTGTAAGAATTTATTTCCAAAATTTTGATGTTGCTTTGCCCGTGGCGTGAACCCAGGATCTTCGGCGTGGTAGGTGGAGCACGTTTCCATTACACCGCGGGGGCTGCCGTGTAGAGTTATTAGCCAACGTAAATAGCGCTCGCAGATGTAACCAAAAACAAGTCTGTGACAGTTGGAAGGTTGTCAGCCCAGAGTGAACTTCTGTAGGAACGAAAACAGTGACCTGCTAGCTGATGCCCACATAGCGCTTAGAATATGGAGAACTTATCTGCCCCCCCCCTAGAGGCAACGACGAAGCATACGTGGAAGATGCTCCATCCAAAACCACATTTAATTTATTTTCCCGAATACCACAATAACGAGAAGTTCGTAAAACGCCTAAATCTACATATAATACGGTCGAACGAATATATGCTTGAAGATTGGAATGTAAATGTGCAAAATAGACAATGAAGAGATCATAGTAACTGTGACACCTATCGCAAAATCAACAATCAACTATGACAGCCTATATGTAGGCAATTGAAAAATAGAGTCCCCCCCTGCAAACCAAAATCAAACTCTACCGATCACTTATCGTACCCGGACGCTGAAAACATGAGATGAGACGGATAACATGTTGGCAGCAGCTATTACCGTGGAAGATTTAACTATGAACTGTGTGAGTCTTGCGCTGTCATTAAGACCCAGCGTATGCCTTTACGATGCGTTGCTATGTCAGTCATTGAAGGTGCTCCGGCTCAGAAGGATTCACATCGGAACCTGCCTATGGAAGCATAGCAAAAGGAAGGTTTTCCACTCCTTTTTAAGTACTAAGTGGTAAACGATCTAAAATTTCTTGGAATCTACAGTTTACACAAAACAGAAGCGTCTGTGCAATAGTTTACATTGTCAATCGCCATATAAATAAGGAAGCAAGGCTGAGTTGCTAGTGTATGCATGTTTAACTAGCCAACCGAGCTAATATTTCATTCATCCCTTTAACCTAGATATTTATTGATGCAACTCAAGTATTCTAAAAACGTTTTTAACTGACTGATAGATTGTTCTATCAAATGCCTCGCTACCAATACACACACAACCATTCTAATGTCATATGAGTCATCCATTTAAAACTATCAACTTTCAAGTCCATCGCTTTGCCTTTTACAAACTATCCATCAGACGTTCATTGAGCGTGAAAAAATATGTCAATCCCTAACGCCCTTTCACTGTGAAACGCCACTACACCTGCCCACGAAAATGAAATGAAAATCCAACTACCCTACATAAGAATAAAAAAATTGAGAGACAATTTTTGTTTTTTAGTCAAAAATTTTTTTCGGCTTAAAAAAGGTAGATGATATGCACAATTTTACAGCTGACCAAAATAAAATGTCGCAAAATAGAAAAAAGAATAAAATAAAAATATTTTGCTAAAAAATCAACTGAAATACTTAAACTATTAGGTCGAAAATACGATAAAGAGATAAACAAACAAATTGACAGGAGAAAGTAAAATGTTTCTCATTTTATTTTGCGCAAAAAACCTGTAGAAGAAAAAAGTGATGAATAAAAATGTGACGGTGTGGAAAATCAAGGGATGTTAACAAGTAAGAGGGCTAAGTTCGGGTGTAACCGAACATTACATACTCAGCTGAGAGCCTATGGAAACAAAATAAGGGAAAATCACCATTTAGGAAAATGAACCTAGGGTAACCCTGGAATGTGTTTGTATGACATGTGTATCAAATGAAAGATATTAATGAGAATTTTAAAAGGCGTGGGCTTAGTTCTATAGGTGGACCCCTTTTCGAGATATCGCCATAAAGGTGGACCAGGGGTGACTCTAGAATTTGTTTGTACGATATGGGTATCAAATGAAAGGTGTTAGTGAGTATTTTAAAAGGGGTGGGCTTTAGTTCTATAGGTGGACGCCTTTTCGAGATATCGCCATAAAGGTGCACCAGGGGTGACTCAGTAATGTGTTTGTATGATATGGGTATCAAATTAAAGGTATTAATGAGAGTTTTAAAAGGGAGTGGTGGTAGTTGTATATGTGAAGGCGTTTTCGAGATATCGACCAAAATGTGGACCAGGGTGACCCAGAACATCATCTGTCGGGTACCGCTAATTTATTTATATATGTCATACCACGAACAGTATTCCTGCCAAGATTCCAAGGGCTTTTGATTTCGCCCTGCAGAACTTTTTCGTTTTCTTCTACTTAATATGGTGTGTCACACCCATTTTACGAAGTTTTTTCTAAAGTTATATTTTGCGTCAACAAATCAATCCAATTACCATGTTTCATCTCTTTTTCATATTTGGTACAGAATTATGGCATTTTTTTCATTTTTCGTAAAATTCGATATCGGAAAAGTGGGCGTGGTCATAGTCGGATTTTCTGCCATATTTTATGCCAAGATAAAATGACTTCAGATAAGTACGTGAACTAAGTTTAGTTAAGATATATCGTTTTTTGCCCAAGTTATCGTGTTAGCGGCCGAGCGGAAGGACAGACGGTCGACTGTGCGCGGCTTCAACCGATTTCGCCCATTTTCACAGAAAATAGTTATCGTCATGTCCCTACCAAATTTCACAAGGATTGGCAAATTTTTGTTCGACTTATGGCATTAAAAGTATCCTAGGCAAATTAAATGAAAAAGGGTGGAGCCACGCCCATTTTGAAATTTTCTTTTATTGTTGTATTTTGTTGCACCATATCATTACTGTAGTTGAATGTTGACATAATTTACTTATGTACCGTAAAGATAATAAATTTTTTGTTAAAATTTGCCTTTAAAAAATTATTTTTTAAAGTGGGCGTGGTCGTTCTCCGATTTTACTAATTTTATTGGGACATAGATATAGTAATAGGAGTAATCTTCCTGCCAAATTTCATCATGATATCTTCAACGACTGCCAAATTACAGCTTGCAAAACTTTTAAATTACCTTTTTTCAAAAGTGGGCGGTGCCACGCCCATTGTCCAAAATTTTACTGTTTTTCTATTCTGCGTCAGAAGTTCAACTCATCTACCAAGTTTCATCGTTTTATCCGTCTTTGGTAATGAATTATCGCACTTTTTGTGTTTGTCGAAATTTTCGATATCGAAAAAGTGGGCGTGGTTATAGTCCGATTTTTCATTTTAAATAGCGATCTGAGATGAGTGTCCAGGAACCTACATACCAAATTTCATCAAAATACCTCAAAATTTACTCAAGTTATCGTGTTAACGGGCGGATGGACGGACGGACATGGCTGAATCAATTTTTTTTTCGATACTGATGATTTTGATATATGGAAGTCTATATCTATCTCGATTCCTTTATACCTGTACAACCAACCGTTTTCCAATCAAAGTTATTATACTCTGTGAGCTCTGCTCAACTGAGTATAAAAACAAAAAACAAAAGATCAGAGAAAAAGTTAGAGGAAATATATAAGCGAGTAAGAAGAAAAGTTTAAGTTCGGGTGGGATCAGACGTAAAAATACCCATATGTAAATTTCCTTGCCCTCAGAAAAACACCCATATTTTACATAAGGAAAAAAATTGGCATGAAACTGAATCGAGCAAATTGTCTATGCAATTGGTCAAGGCGAATTCAGTGCCAGGTGTTGTTATGCCACAACAGCTGATTGCTTTTTCTTAATTATTTCCATACAACACCTTCGTATAACAAGGTGTCAGTTAATCAAAATCAACAAAATTTTTTTGTTAACTTGCCATTCTTCTGCACGACGAATTTCCCTTAATTCGCTTTGCCATCCCCTTGTATGAATTCGCCTTGGGAATTGGTACAAACCGGTTCTTTTCCGGTTTTGCACGCTATTTTCTCTCTCTCCTCAATCCTATCGCCGTTAATCCTATAGTCGTACCACAAAGGGGAAAAAATCCTCTACAGCAGAAGCCCTTCGTTCTACGTTTGTTGTTACTTCCCAAGGAAAACGGTAGCTTTTTTTTTGATGAAGTGGCTACATAGCGAAGCATTGTTGACGGTGCAGTACAACAACGCCAGGGGAAATAATCCCGTGGGCGAAGTAAAATAAAATAAAATTAATGGATATTAGAGAAAAATTGTAAGTTTACAAACGGCGATGGTTACTAGGACATGTTTCTGAATTTCACTTCTTCATCAGCTAGCTTTTCGGGAGCTGAGCGTTGAACTCGAATCTCCAACATTCATATCAGTGCAGCCTTTAGCTGCTAAGCGATATGAATGTCCCGTTGTTCGCTGTACAATTGGTCTCTAAGAGTTGCCTTTTGTTTATATTCTTTTGATCACCATGTAGGCACATACACTCTGTATGTAGTTTAATCCTAATAGTGTGGACATGATTTTTAGGTGCGCTTTTGAAAGCTTAGTAACATTTGTTCGGATTTTTACAGTATTGTTTTTAATACTTCTGCTGTTACGCGCGCCTAAAAATCATATCCACACCATTAGGAATAAACTACATACAGAGTGTATGTGCCAACATGGTGATCAAAAGGAATATAAACAAAAAGGCAACTCTTAGAGACCAATTGTACACACGACACAGCTTAGCAGCTCAAAGGCTTGCACTGATATGAATGTTGGAGATTCGAGTTCAACGCTCAGCTCCCGAAAAGCTAGCTGATGAAGAAGTGAAATTCAGAAACATGTCCTAGTAACCATCGCCGTTTGTAAACTTACAATTTTTCTCTAATATCAATTACAAAAACCATTGTATAAAGCAATATGAGCAAAGCTCGCTAATTAAATACATATAAAATAAAATTATTTAAAATAAGATAAGAATAATATAAAACTAAAGATAGTAAATTAAAATAAAATAAAGAGAAATAAAATAAAAGAAATAAAATAAAATAAAACAAAATAAAATATATAATGGAAATAAAATAAAATAAAATAAAATAAAACAAAATAAAAATAATGAAATAAATAAAAAAATAAACAAAAAAATAAAAACTAAATAAAAAATAAATAAAATAAAACTAAAGTAAAGCAAAGTTAAATAAAACAAAGTTAAACTAAATAAATAAAATAAAATAAAATAAAATAAAATAAAATAAAAAACATAAAATGAAACAAAATAAGCATTTCGAAAATAAAATAAATAAAGTGAAATAAAATAGAATAAAATAGAACAAAATAAAATTAAAAAAATAAAATAAAATGCAATAAAATAAAATGAAATAAAATAAAATACTTACTTACTTAATTGGCGCTTAACCGTTTAAACGGTTATGGCCGTCCAACAAGGCGCGCCAGTCGCTCCTTCTCTCTGCCAACCGGCGCCAATTGGTCACACCAAGGGAGTTTAAATCGTTTTCCACCTGGTCCTTCCAACGGAGTGGGGGCCGCCCTCTACCTCTTCTTCCATAGGCGGATTCCGATAGAAACACTTTCTTGGCCAGAGCGTCATCTTTCATTCGCATAACATGGCCTAGCCAGCGCAGCCGCTGCGTTTTAATTCGCTGGACTATGATGATGTCTGCGTATAGCTCGTACAGCTCATCATTAAATCTTCTTCGGTACTCGCCATCGCCAAAGCATAGAGGTCCATAAATCTTTCGAAGAACTTTTCTCCCGAACACTCACAGAGCTATTTCATCTGATGTTGTTATGGTCCATGTTTCTGCACCATATAGCAGGATGAGAACGATAAGTGACTTGTAGAGTATGATTTTCGATTGCCGAGAGAGGACTTTATTTTTCAATTGCCTACCTAGTCCAAAGTAGCATTTATTGCAAAGAGTGATTCTTCGCTGGATGTCAGAGCTGATGTTGTTGCTAGTGTTGATGCTGGTTGCCAAATAAACGAAGTCTTTATCATTTCGAATTTATGGCTGCCAACAGTAGCGATTGCCAAGGCGCATATGCACTGACTCTTTGCTCGATGGACAGCAGGTACTTCGTTTTGTCCTCATTCACCATCAAACCCATCTTTACCGCTTCTTTTTTCCAGTTTGGAATGAGCAGAACTAACAGCGCGGGTGTTTAGGCCGATGATATCAATGTCATCAGCATATGCCAGTAATCGCACGTTTTTATAGAATATGTTCCAGAGCGGCTAAGTTCTGCAGCTGGCATAATTTTCTACAGCATCAAATTTAAAAAAAACGCACGATAGGGGGTCACCCTGTCTGAAACCTCGTTTAGTTTTGAACGGCTTTGAGAGGTCCTTCCCAATTCTGACTTAGCTGATGGTGTTGCTCAACGTCATTTTGCACAGACGTATAAGTTTTGCGGGGTAACCAAATTCAGACATAGCGGCATATAAGCAAAATAAAATAGATTAAAATAAAACAAAGTTATGTTAAATAAAATAAAGTAAAAAAAATTAAAATAAAATAAAGTAAAAAAAAATTATAATTATAAAATGAAAAACTTAAATTAAATAAAGTAAAAAATATAAAGTGAAATGAAATAAAATAAAACAAAATGAAATGAAAAGTAAAAAAGGGAAAATAAAATAAAGTAAACTGAAATAAAATAGTACTAAACAAATAAATTTAAAATAAAATTAACAAAAAAAAACAAAACAAAGTAAAATAGCAAAATAAAATAAAACAAAGTATAACGAAATATGTTTACGTAGAATAAAACCAATTAATTTTAAATAAAAGTAAATTAAAACAAGTAAGGACGGGACTGTCTTCGGTTGTGCCGAAGACTTCATACCTTTCATGAATGGGGCTGAACAATAATCTTACCCCGTTCGTAATCTCCAAATAATCGGATGTATAAGATAAGAAATATATAGTGAACAGATCTACATACCTAAACGATTTCTAAGATAAATATAAAAAAAAACAAGTAAAGAAAGCTAAGTTCGAGCTGACGCAGAGCTGGGCTTTGGAGACAAAATAAGGGAAAATCACCATTTAGCAAAATGAACCTAGGGTAACCCTGGAATGTGTTTGTATGACATGTGTATCAAATGAAAGGTGTTAATGATTATTTAAAACGTAGTGGGCCTTAGTTCTATAGCCTTTTCGAGATATCGCAATAAGGGTGGACCAGGGGTGACTCTAGAATGTGTTTGTACGATATGGGTATCAAATTAAAAGTATTAATGAGGGTTTTAAAAGGGAGTAGCCCTTAGTTGTATATGTGAAGGCGTTTTCGAGATATCGACCAAAATGTGGACCAGGGTGACCCAGAACATCTTCTGTCGGGTACCGCTAATTTATTTATATATGTCATACCACGAACAGTATTCCTGCCAAGATTCCAAAGGCTTTTGACTTTCGCCCTGCAGAACTTTTTCATTTTCTTCTACTTAATATGGTAGGTGTCACACCCATTTTACAAATGTTTTTTTCTAAAGTTATATTTTGCGTCAATAAACCCATCCAATTACCATGTTTCATCTCTTTTTTCATATTTGGTACAGAATTATGGCATTTTTTTTCATTTTTCGTAATTTTCGATATCGGAAAAGTGGGCGTGGTCATAGTCGGATTTCGGCCATTTTTTATACCAAGATAAAGTGACTTTAGATAAGTACGTGAACTAAGTTTAGTTAAGATATATCGTTTTTTGCGCAAGTTATCGTGTTAAGGGCCGAGCGGAAGGACAGACGGTCGACTGTGTATAAAAACTGGGCGTGACTTCGACCGATTTCGCCCATTTTCACAGAAAACAGTTATCGTCATAGAATCTATGCCCGTACCAAATTTCACAAGGATTGGTTAATTTTTGTTCGACTTATGGCATTAAAAGTATTCTAGACGAATTAAATGAAAAAGGGCGGAGTTACGCCTATTTTGAAATTTTCTTTTTATCTTGTTGCACCATATCATTACTGGAGTCGAATGTTGACATAATTTACTTTTATACTGTAAAGATATTAATAGTAACAGCGGAAGTATTAAAAAAAAACAAATACTGTAAAAATCCGAACAAATGTTACTAAGCTTTCAAAAGCGCGCCTAAAAATCATGTCCACACTATTAGGAATAAACTACATACAGAGTGTATGTGCCTACATGGTGACTAAAAGGAATAGAAACAAAAAGGCAATTCTTAGAGACCAATTGTACAGCGAGCAACGGGACATTCATATGGCTCAGTAGCTAAAGGCATTTGCCTTTGCACTGATATGAATGTTGGAGATTCGAGTTCAATGCTCAGCTTCCCGAAAAGCTAGCTGATGAAGAAGTGAAATTCAGAAACATGTCCTAGTAACCATCGCCGTTTGTAAACTTTACAATTTTTCTCTAATATCAATAACAAAAACCATTGTATAAAGCAATATGAGCAAAGCTCGCTAATTAAATACATATGGTCATAAAGATATTAAATTTTTTGTTAAAATTTGACTTTTATTTTAATTCTTTTATTTTTTTTAAGTGGGCGTGTTCGTCATCCGATTTCGCTAATTTTTATTTAGCACACATATAGTAATAGGAGTAACGTTCCTACCAAATTTCATCATGATATCTTCAACGACTGCCAAATTACAGCTTGCAAAACTTTTAAATTACCTTCTTTTAAAAGTGGGCGGTGCCACGCCCATTGTCCAAAATTTTTCTAAATTTCATAAGGTCAACGCACCTACCAAGTTTCATCGCATTATCCGTCTTTGGTAATGAATTATCGCACTTTTTCGGTTTTTTCGAAATTTTCGTTCATTTTAAATAGCGATCTGAGATGAGCGCCCAGGAACCCGCATACCAAATTTTATCAAGATACCTCAAAATTTACTCAAGTTATCGTTTTTACAGACGGACGGACGGACGGACATGGCTAAATGAATTTCTTTTTTCACCCAGATCATTTTGATATATAGAAGTCTATATCTATCTCGATTAGTTTATGCCGTTACGGATTACCGTTATGCGAACAAAGTTAATATACTCTGTGAGCTCTGCTCAGCTGAGTATAAAAATAGGTAGGTACTTTGTGTGAGGATGCAAAGCTTCACGTATTTTGTGGTCTGCACGTAAAAACTATGACTACGAATCACGTATTTCAACAATATATGACGTAAACGTAACTATTTGATGAAATTTGATGAATTTTGAAGCTTCTAGCCGTAAAAAAAGGGGCAACAATTACAGTTTATATGGGGTATATAATTTATATACCACCGATCTCAATGATTTTTTCAGACAATAATGTATGCTATATACGTAAGCATTTGTTGAAATTTCAAGCCTCTAGCTCTTAAATATGGGCAGTAATTACGAAAAGTTTCTTATCTGAACAATCGGTTGTGGGGATATATACTATATATACGACCGATCTCATCAATTTTTTCAAACAACAATATGTGCAATATACGAAAGTATATGGTGAAGTTTGAAGCTTCAATCTGATAAATTGAGGAAGATATGACAAAAATCCTCTTTTTCTGAAAAATCGGTTGTATGGAGGATATATGCTATAGTGGTCCGATCCGGCCGGTTCCGACAAATGTCTAATCGGACACCCAAATACACCTGCTCACCAAATTTTATCAAGATATCTCAAAAATTGAGGGACTAGTTTGCATACAAACAGACAGACGGACAGACGGACATGGCTAAATCAACTCAGCTCTTCATCTTGATTATTTCGGTATACTTAATGGTGGGTCTATCTATTTTCCTTTAAGGACTTACAATTTTGGGATTCGTGACGAAATTAATATACCTTTTCATTTTCATGAAAGGTATAAAAATAAATAAAAGAAAAAAACGAAAACGAAACTAAATTTAATTAAAGAAAGCGATGTTATGTAAAACAAAATAACGCGGGCACTATTTCCGCCCGCCCGGGGGCATTATTTTAACGTTATTACACTGCACCACTATTGACATCTCTGTTACAGAGACTTAGTATCTAAATTCAAATCCTCGAAGGAAATAAGCTTCAAGATGCAGTGCTACGCTATACGGCCATTGAGTGAGAGGCCCCTGAATTACTATCAGGCAATGTGTCAAAAAGTCGAGGGGGCAAATTTTAAATTAGTCTAAAATAATTATTTATATTATACAACTGGGTTATATCAAAAAAGAATTTTAAACTGACCAGTGAAAGATATAAACGTCGAAATACCACAGCTAAAACCTTTAAGAGCTTACAATTTCACCAAGATGCATACTACATTAGACTGTGAAGAAAAAAATTTGCAGCATTACGACCCTTAATTTGGAGTCATTTGGTCGGCAGTTATGTTTTCACTCTAACGGGGTTATTTGACGTGCGCTTATTTTAATTGATAAGCCATTATTTTGGTCCTAAGAAGCTGTAATGTTTGTTCCACTCTGACGTCGCACATATGTAGATTTTAGACATTTAGGCGGCCATAATTGAATTTCTGAAAGTTGCCACAATTACAAAAAAAAGCACTCCCACAGCTTAAGAATAGACAGGGGAACAATAATTCTACCCCTTCCCAGCCATCGCATACCTGGTATTAGCTATCAAGTAATCGAATTGAGTAATTGGGTGGATTCTAATATTTCAGGTAAATACTTAACATTATTAATGGTGTGTGTGATTTTTAAAAGCTGTAAATTGATAAAGAACCTATTTAATTTAGGATGTTAAAATAAATTTTTATTTTTTTATGTTTGGTGTTCAAAACCAGTTTTGTTATGTTTCCAAGTCCGTCCAAGTGAATAAATTGTTTTGAACATGGTACTTGGCACAATTAGCTTGCCAACTGCATTAAATTTAGCTGCAGATACTTCTTACAGATAGGGGGTTAGATAGAGGGTTTGATACACCCTTGTTGCTGTACAACAAGAAAAATAGTCTCATTGCGCAGGTATTTTCAGTGTTACTCAATGTAATATCTATGCTAATATAACCGATTAGTTACACAAATTATTATAATTTTTCATAAAACCAATTAAAAATTTACCCTAGATAAAGATAGAACTAAGTTATTACACTTCTTGCTGTACAACAGGAAAAATAGCCTCACTGCGCAGGGTTTTTTAGTGTTACACAGTGTAATATCTATTTTTTTAATATAACCGATTAATTAAACAAATTATTATAATTTTTCATTTATTAAACAGTTTTAAGAAGATATAGGCAATAAAATATTTTTGGCCGCCTAAAACTTGAAAATCGACATATGTGCGTCGTTTTAATACATTTTTAGCTAAACTACATATAGCCCCTTAAAGTATGCTTTATGTTTCAGTAGACTATGTGGAAACGACTGCGGAGCAATCAAAAGCAATTTTTTTCGAAGATTCTGCGACATAAGCCTCAAATATAGAGTAGATTTATTGCAATTTTGTACATTTTCAAAATTTTAAGCCGTCAAATAAATTTAAGCAATTTGCGTTTTAAGGCATCAGCGACTAAGTAAAATTTATTTAGTTCTGCTGCCATATCCCTTTGAGCATGAGTTTGATACATGACGTTGCAGATAAAAATAAATTTGCAATAATTTATTTAATGAAAAAATCACTTAAGATCAAAGCAACAACAAAGAAGTTTTTATGCCTTGTTTTCCCTTGATTGGAGTAGAAAATAAATAGATTTCCAACATACATACACACGTATTGGGCGATCTTCGATTAATCTTTTTTCTTTGATGATTTTTCAATTACCAATTTCTTGCATTTCTGGAAAATTCAATAGACAATGACATACATACACACATACATGCAATAGGTGCTCCAATACACATTTAACCCAACTCCATCACCCTCTCTATTCAGCCCACACGACTTGACTTCACACTACTTGAATTGGCTTTGATTTCCTCTTTAAGTTTTCTTTGGCTTTGATTTTGCTTTGGTTCTTACCTTGAACATTTCAACGCCTAACATTGTTGATTGTTTATCTATGTTTTGTTATTGTTGCTATTTTCTCGAAGAGCCTCACTATTATTATTATTGTCAGAATCGCCACGAACAGCAGCGAATGCTTCTATTTTATAACGAACAAATACTATGAATCTAAGGAAAATTCAAACAAAAACTTTCACAATCACCATAAACAAGCTGAAAATAAAAAATTTTTTTTAAATATTGCAATATCCTTTGAAAAATGAGCAAATGAGTGAAGGAGGTCAGCTGGCGGCACTTTAAGCGAAAGTGGGCTAATATATATTGTTGATTATAAGCCAATGAATGGGTTGAGCTCATGGATGAGGATATTCAAAGCTTCTACGAAATATGCAAAGGATTAAAATAATACAAATTAAAAGATTACTGTCATGGGATATATTGGACGGATTGCTTCGGGTGAGGCAAAAAGCCTCTTGAAGCGTAAATGCTACGAAGGAAAAGGTTTGACAAAATTGAATTTCAATTTCATAAGAATGGGCGCGGTTACGGAAATTTCTTAGAGCAAGTTAAATACATGAGATTTCAAGCAGGGTTGAGCCGAAGGTGGGGTAGCACTCAGTCATTTCAGATTCGAGTTTTGGTCCAATTCAAGCTGCCAGTAAAAACGGTGAACGAGTCTCTGACGTAGCGTAGCGTGAAATTCTTGAATGGTAAATCGATTGATGGACGACCAATCGGGGTACTATGGAATCGATGTTGTTTTTGTTGTTGTAGCGATAAGGAAACTCCCCGAAGGCCTTGGGAGAGTTATCCATGTTGATGGTACTTTGACGGATGCAGATCCGGTACGTTCCGTTAACAAGCACCATTAAAGCACCAGCCCGACCATCCCGAGAACGATTTCGTATGACCACATGAAACCTTCAAGGCCAAACCGCCCTCCCTTAGCCACGGGTAGGTGAGGTTGACAACTGGGCTGGAGATGCTGTATATTGCGCTGGCAACCCTTTAAGAAGAGTTGCGCTACACAAGCCCTTGAATTAATTTGGTATTTCAGTCGCCTCTTTCGACAGGCATTCCTGCCGCGGGTATATTCTGTGCCCCCTAACCACCTGGGAACTCAAAAACGATCGCTGGAAGTAGTCTGACTGATTAATTAATATGCGATATTGTCAGTCCCCGAAGCGTGAAGGACGCTCCCCTCTGCTAGAAGCAACATCTCCAGAATATAAAAAAAGTTACTTGTACATCACCCTCCGAGGAAATTTAGGCCGAATTTCTTTTCGTATTTGCGTCGTGTTTTAATTTTTCCTATATATTGAGGGCGGGTCCTACGTGTTTTATGCCGACTCTGAACGGCATCTGCAAGGCAAAAGATCTTTCATTGAGAGGCTTTTCATGGCAGAAATAAACTCAGAGTGTTGCATGTTGAAATCGATTGGAATTCATTTCTTTCTGTTTGCGAATTAATGTCACTGAGGCTCTTGCTCTGCTAAGCATGATTTAAAGAGGCCCGTCTAAGGGCTGTCATTTCAATGTAATCTTAATCTATACCGAATCGTTCACAAATTGCCATCCTTGGAGTAGCTCTTTTAAAATAAAACAAACTTAATTTAAATTAAATTAAACGAAGTTAAATTAAATTCACTAAACTACAAAAAATTAAATAAACCAAATTAAATAAAATAAAACGAAATAAAATAAAAACTGCATTGAACAAAAATAAAAATTAATTTAAATAAAAGAAAATAAAATTTAAAAAAAAATTAAATTAAAAAACGAAATAAAAACGAATAAAAAAAAACAAAAGAAATAAAAAATAATAAAATCATTAAACAAAATAAAAAAATAACATAAAATAAAAAAATATAAGTTAAATAAAAATAAATCCAAATGAAAAAAAAATAATTTAAAATAATAAAAAATTGAACCAAACTAAAATTAAAAAATAAAAATTTAATAAAAAACGAAATAAAATAAGTAGTGTCATAATAAAATAGAAATATAAAAATAAAATAAATAAAATTAAAAAAATTAAAGAAATAATAAATAAAGCAAAATAAAGCAAATAAAATAATATTAAATTAAATTTATTAAATGAAATTAAACTAAATTAAATTAAATTAAATTAAATAAATGAAATTAAGTTAAATAAATTAAGTGAAATTAAATACAACTAAATTAAATAAAATATAATAAGAAAAATCAAATTAAATTGAAGCAACAAAATAAAATAAAACAAAGTAAAATAAAATAAATTGAATTAAAGAAATAATAAATAAAATTAAACAAAATAAAAAAATCTAAAAAATAAAACAAATAAAAATACTATAAATAAAATTTAATTAAATTAAGTTAATTAAATATAAATAAAATAAAGAAGAAATCAAATTAAAATGAACAAACAAAATAAAATTAAACAAAATAAAATAAAATAAAATAAAAAAATTAAACAAAATAAATTAAATTAAAGAAATAATAAATAAAATTAAGTAAAATAAAACAAATCTAAAAAATAAAACAAAATAAAATGAAATTAAATTAAATTAAATTAAGTTTCCTTTAAGCTATTCTGATCTATTTCGTTGTAGTGCGAATAAAAACAAGGTTTATTCCACCCTTACGGCCCAACGTTTCGCCAAATTTCCTTGGCATCATCAGGGGCGTAATATTCTATTTATTATTGTATAAAATAAAAACAACAAGAAAGGCAAAAAGTTACAATACTAAAATTTTTAAATGCTTATGAATATACATATATCCACAGACAAAACTCAACGAAACAGATGAACAAATACAAACATACTTCTGAAAATCAACTTACTTTAGATGTGGCGGTAGACAAAATTACAAAATGAAAATAAATAAAATTTACAAAAATTACACCATTAATTACATATAAAATCGGTACCATCGAGTTGTGGTACACTTTGTCACATTAAACACTATAAACATAATAAATAAGCTGCGGCAATATTGTCAGTATCTTCCTTCCTGTTGATTGTCTTTTCTCTATTTTGCAGTATTCGTAGGCTCTCTAAAGTGTATCGTTTTCTTTCTCTCATTTCTTTATCTAAAACTTTCGCGCCTGCAAAGTCAGCTCTGTGATTATTTGTTACTGCATGCTGCGCTAATGCTGTGCTTTGTTTTTGTTTTCGTATATCGGCTTCATGTTCAGATAGTCGCGTACCTAAAGCTCGTTTGGTCGTCCCGATGTACACTTTGTTGCATTTTTCTTCGTCGTTTCCTTTGCATTGTATTTGATACACTACGTTGCTTTGTTGTTGGAGATCTACAGGGCTTTTTGTTTTTGTAAAGCAAGTCGCCAAAGTGCAATTTGATTTAAAAGCCATGTCTGTTTGAGTTTTATAAGATCTCGCGCGAAGTTTTTTGTGAGCCTAGGAATATATGTGACACTGAAGTATTGCTTTTTTGTAATATACCTACAAATTTAGCATCCAAAATAATAATGCAAAAATGGGAAGGGGTAGAAAAGAAACGAGCATAACCAGAAGCAAGTTCAAGAATGTTCTGGACTTCTGTCTCAAAGACAACAACTATTTCACCTACAACGACAAAATATACATACAAATCACATGGAATGCCGATGGGCAACCCCCTCTCTCCAACCATCCCAGATATAGTCATGGACGATTTACTTAACTACACTCTCACAGAACTCCAAAAACAACACAACATACAAATAAAGTTCCTTATAAAATACGTTGATGACATATTCGCCATAGTCAAAAGAAAAGACGCAAATATAATTTTAAATACATTGAACAAATACCACAACAAATTGAAATTTACCATAGAAAAAGAAGAAAACGGCAGTATCCCTTTCTTAGACACCCGAATATATAGAAATAACAACGTTTTAATATTAGATTGGTATTCCAAACCAACTGCTTCTGGGCGCCTAATAAATTATTTTTCATCGCAACCTTTAAAATATAAAATAAATACGGCCAAGAACCTCATAAGCAAAATATTGACAATCAGCCATCAAACATTTCACGACGCTAATATAAGAAAAATCAAAATGACACTTAGAAAGAATAATTACCCCGACTACTTGATATCAAGCCTAATCATGCAAAAACAAATGGACATCAAAAATACTAGACTTCAAACAACACACACAGGCAACAACAACCAAACAAAGCAATACTTCAGTGTCACATATATTCCTAGGCTCACAGAAAACTTCGCGCGAGATCTTATAAAAACATCAAACAAGACATTGGATTTTAAATCAAATTGCACTTTGGCGACTTGCTTTACAAAAACAAAAAGCCCTGTAGATCTCCAACAACAAAGCAACGTAGTGTATCAAATACAATGCAAAGGAAACGACGAAGAAAAATGCAACAAAGTGTACATCGGGACGACCAAACGAGCTTTAGGTACGCGACTATCTGAACATGAAGCCGATATACGAAAACAAAAACAAAGCACAGCATTAGCGCAGCATGCAGTAACAAATAATCACAGAGCTGACTTTGCAGGCGCGAAAGTTTTAGATAAAGAAATGAGAGAAAGAAAACGATACACTTTAGAGAGCCTACGAATACTGCAAAATAGAGAAAAGACAATCAACAGGAAGGAAGATACTGACAATATTGCCGCAGCTTATTTATTATGTTTATAGTGTTTAATGTGACAAAGTGTACCACAACTCGATGGTACCGATTTTATATGTAATTAATGGTGTAATTTTTGTAAATTTTATTTATTTTCATTTTGTAATTTTGTCTACCGCCACATCTAAAGTAAGTTGATTTTCAGAAGTATGTTGTATTTGTTCATCTGTTTCGTTGAGTTTTGTCTGTGGATATATGTATATTCATAAGCATTTAAAAATTTTAGTATTGTAACTTTTTGCATTTCTTGTTGTTTTTATTTTATACAATAATAAATAGAATATTACGCCCCTGATGATGCCAAGGAAATTTGGCGAAACGTTGGGCCGTAAGGTGGAATAAACCTTGTTTTTATTCGCACTACAACGAAATAGATCAGAATAGCTTAAAGGAAACTTAATCTCCACATATGTCATACTGATCGGAAGAAAATTATTCAATTAATTAAATTAAATTAAATATAAACAAAATAAAGAAAAAAATCAAATTAAACTGAACAACAAAATAAAAATAATACAAGACAAAATAAAATAAAAAAATAAATAATATAAAATAAAATTAAATTAGAGAAATAATAAATAAAATTAAGTAAAATAAAACAAATCTAAATCAATTAAATAAAGTTAAATAAAATATTAATAAAATAAAATAAAACAAAATAAAATAACGAAAAATTCCAATTAAATTGAACAAAAAATAAAAAATAGAAGCAAATAAATAAAGTAATACTTTGTTCGAAATTTTAGTTAAATTTTCTCGAGGTTTGGAATTTTTTCGAAAATAAAATAATTTTAAACAAATTTTAAATTAACGGTTTTATTGAAAACAATACCTACATGAAGTAATGATAATACTAAAGCTAGAAAATAATTAGATAGGTCCTAGATACTTGCGGGGAGACTGAAAAATGCCTAATGCACCATAGTTGCTGCCGTCGCAGCAACCGTGTGTCCGTAGAATAAAAAACAGCCCCGTTCTGGAACCGTCGCCCACCCCGGCACCACCTTCGCCTTACTTCAGGGTGGCGTTCCATATTTCTCATTTTTTAAGAGCCTACTGTTGTCCCTGCGTCCAGGTTCCCGCTATTTGCTCTGAGTGTCCATTTAATCGCCACTGCTTCGCATGCGCATTCTCTGCGCTCCCTCTCTTTTGCTCATTGCAGTCCAGCACTCTTTCCTGTTGCACATATGTGATACTAAATTCTAGTTCAGTTCGCCGTGCTTCCGCTCATTCCATTGAGCTACGATCCAAACTAGTGTGAAAGTCCAACGCCCTTTACTCGAGGCCTCCCACCGTTCTTGCCACTTAGCTATTGTTTGTGTCCTTGCTCTTTTCTTGTCTTCTTCAGATGGTCGCTCGATATTAGTGTTATACAGATCGGTCATTTCGCTTGCCAGTAAGTCCACTGGGATTTTCCGGGTTAGAACCAGGATCGCGTCATCGGACACCGTCCGATACTAGATACTAGTCAGCACACTCCTCATCAATCTAGGGCGTCGATCAGACAATTAAATAAAAGCGTTGGAAGCGTCAAATTTCTATTGATAGTCATAAGTAAGACCAACTGAACTTTAATCAGGTTATGCTACGCCTCACATTTTTAGAAATTTCACCCAACGCCCAACGCTTTTACTTAATTGTCTGATCAACGCCCTAGATTGATGAGGAGTGTGCTGACTAGTACCTAGGACCTACCTAATTATTTTGCAGCTTTTAGTATTATTATTACTTCATGTAAGTATTGTTTTCAATAAAACCGTTTAATTTAAAAAATTTTTTAAATTTTTTTTTCAAGTTTTTAGTCTTCATTAATTGCCTATTATTTCTCATTCTATTTAGTTCATTTAGTGACTCATTATTACAAGGCCTCTTTCCTCACAATTTCTTACAATCTAAGTTCTCAATACATAATCCTTCCAAAGACTTTACGCGACTCTGCGCCACGTATGCTTGTCCCTCCTCCAACTCCAAAGTATTTTGATGTCACTTCTACAGGACTGTATGTATTATTTGTTCCAATTATTAACCAAATCGGACCCCAAATACGGTTTTTGAAATATTTTCGATCCATGCGCCACCTATCAGAGTTTTTCTTGCTATTGCATTGTCATCGGGTTTAAAACCGTTTGAAAATAGGACTGAATTGGCGAAAATTGAAAAAATCACCACTGCTATTTTTCTACTCGGAGCTGTAGGTACATGTGCTAAAACTTATATATGTATATGATCCGTGAATACATAAAAAATTAAATACATTTTGATATTTATGTATACACATTATTTTATTTTAATTCTTTTTATTTTAGCTGATTAAATATTCTTTGTATATTTCCTCCATTTCACGATTTTATTTCTCACATGCACACTAAAGAATTTGCACAGCTTTATTTTACCTTTAAATTGTTATTTCTTTTTACTTATTTTCCTATTGCATTTTGGGGCGGCGTTTTTGCCGTTTCCTCGCTCGGTTGCAATTCAATTTCGAAATGTTTACAATTTTGTTGCCTCTAACTGGTCGAATATTGCGAGCATTTGAATGCAATTGTCGGTGTTGTTTTGGCGAATAGCGTACGTTTAAATGGCTCTAAATGGTTTTAAGGTAAAAGATTTAGTAAAATATCTCAAAAAGATCAAAAACAAATCTATTGGCAAATCGCAAAACTTTGGTATTTGTGTCTGCATAGGCGCATGAATGCTATTTCCATTGTTAAAAAAAAATGTCTATCGAAAATAATCGAATTGCTTGCTAAAAAGCAATGTTACGTTTTTTACTCAATTGGCGAAAAATAAATGTCTGAGTTTAAATTATATTTAAGTTAACAAAATAAATAAACCGAGTTTCGTGTTATGGCTCCTGAAACGTTTGCAATCGCGGGGAAAAATGGGCGGTGCCACGCCTAATTTCGAAAGTTGTTCATTTGCGCATTACTTATTATAATGACATCTTAAAAATAATGGTATAAAGCTACTACTCGAAAAGATCACCGATTATTTTAAAAATTTCATTATAACAATGGTCCTGAGCCGATTACGTTCATTTTTGTCAGGCTCGAAGGGTGGAGATGTGTATAGAAGTCCACGTAAGTGGAAAAAGCATCTCATCGGCATCCACTATGAAACGGCCAGACTACGTTCATTTTGTCAGGCTCGGAGGGTGGAGCTGTGTATAGAAGTCCACGTAAGTGGGAAAAGCATCTCATCGGCATCCACTATGAAATAGCCAGGGTGTTTTCTTAAATGCCATTCAAGCAGCTCAAGCGACAACCTAGCTAGGCCACTCCGTCATAATTGGTTTAGGAGCTAGCTGGGGGACTTCGTCAGCAATGTCTGATCACTGTAAGGTGCGGCTGCAAGCGGGCTTCTATCTTGAGGTTGGGACCCGGCACATAAAATCAAGATTCTAATAAAGCCAAAGAGTGCTGCCTTGGAACTTCGGACTGAGTAGCCAATTGAAAGTAAAGTCCTCTTGAAACGAAGAATAAAGTTACTTATCGTACCTGTTCTGCTACATGATGCAGAAGCATGGATCATAACAACGAGCTCTATGCAGACACCAACATAGCCGACGAATTAAAACGCAGCGGCTCCACTGGCTCAGTCATGTTATGCGAATAAAAGATGATGCTCCTACCAAAATTGAACTCTGATTAGAACCCGCCTATGGAAGCAGAAGAAGGGGACGCCCACTTCCAGGAACACGATTTACATTCCCCTGGTTTGAGCTCTGACACATCAAAAAAAGATTTCAGACCGATCGGTCTTCCATTGTTTTACGTTGGATTTCTCGGCAGTTGCTGTCGGCATCGCAACATGACTGTTACCACAGCAGATTAATGAATGCGCCTCATTGCTCTACTGTTAAACAAACGAAGGGGTTGCCTAGAGCACAGTAAACATAACCATCTGGGTAAGTGTTAGTATAAGGAAAATCAGGTAGATCGCAGACCGAAGCATATCCCGGGAAAACTGTCACGATTGTCTTTAAGTCCCTATGGGTACAATTAAACAAGATGTATTTGGGTGTAGGAATTCTGGGTTCCATTGTTCAAACGTCGTCTGCTCCTATACAGATGGTCCTCGATTCAGCAAACGCTGCCAGGACACTACCTTTGACAAAGTACCAAATTCGCCTGTGTTGGTCTTAACTGACGGTCTTGTTGGTTTGTCGCACAAGATCACGTCGTTTGGATAACACTACAGCATTAGCTGTAAAGTTTTAGAATTATCTATTTGCTCGGCAAGGCACGGTCCTTTCCAATTGGCAGAGAAATTTTAATTCCAGAAGTCATGCTGTGCACGGAAGCCGCAGAGTATTATGCGATATTCGCTCTTAAGTAACGCACCGATGTTAAGCGCGTATGCATTCCGCCAATAGGTGGTTTGGTCGACATCGCCTGATAAGATAGTTACACATAACGTTCCAAGCTATTGTTTCCATTGTCGTATTCGGGGTCAAATAGATTGAACTGCACAGCAAAGAGCCGGGATTGTTTCTAAGAAATTTGAAGGACAACGTCCGACGGCGGTTAGCCGGAAACATCCCGTTCGACTCGAGTAAAAAAGAAAAATACATGGCGCGATAACACCCGCAGAGAACTTAGGCCGAGCTTATCTATCTACCAAATTGGCGGGACAGGACCTACATGTTTTACGTCATTTCGAACGGCATCTGCAAGACAGATGGGTTTTCATTGAGTAGCTTGTTTTTAAATTTTTGATGTTGCTTTGCCAGGGATTTGAAGGGTCTTCGGTGTGGTAGGCGGAGAACGCGGTACTTGGAACTGGTAGCAGTGTGACGCTGCATAATTTCATCATAGCTGTGTCGATGCACTATATTCTATCGTCATCGATTGGGGTATCGGATTCATCATCTCCCTCATCAAATATAATTTTGATCCGAGTTGATAATGGGATCTCGCATAGTGCGCTCATCCAAGACGCTGACCTACATACATATTTACATATTAATACGGTTCGGCTAAACCTTGCCATCCGAGGAGGCATGGATGCAGAATCGTTTATCTGCTCCTCATGTACTTTGCCTGAACTCGTAAGAGCTCCAAATGAATCACTTATTTACCTATAAAGATTACAAATCATCATATGGCTACTTAATTGTATTTTTATAATTTTTTTACGATTGATTTTTCAACTAAATTTTCTTCTGTTCATCTCCCCTCCAACCGAATTTCACTTGCTGTTTGCTGCCTTTCATGGCGCACATGTCCCCGAGTATGCCAATGTACACAATCTTCTTTTGTTCATTGCACGTTGCTCGGTGGCTATTATCCATGTGTTGTTTTTGTTGTTGTTGTTTTGCATTGAATTGCTATTTTTAAAAGGCATCACTTGTACATTTTAATTAATGCCCATTTAATTGTCTTTGTGCAACGGAAATATCCACCAATCGGCGTTTGTGCTGAGGATGGCTGCTGGCTCGTCTAATGGCAGCAAAGCCTTCGCGTATTTGATAATTTTTATAATTTTTTTTGTTTTTTACATTTTTCTATGTCGACTCAGAGGAATTCGCAAGGCATTTGATGGACAGGCTTACATGCAAAACAAGAAAATTTACAAAACATTTTAATACCTTTGATTCATAGGAAATTAGTTGTGCAAGCCATTTGATATATGTGACCCGGTCTATGAAAAGGTGGCTTATGACTCAAAAAGAAATTGCGAGAAACAGCTGTTTTTATTATTATTATAGTCATAAGCCACCTTTTCATAGACCGGGTCACATATGGGATGCGTTTTCTTCTTTAATAAGTCTTCCTTCATTTGTCTATATCTACTTAGTTAAGGACCCCCTTCCTTGCTTTCAAATATGTGTGATCGATAGGAATACTCTCTGAACCGGATCATCTTCATTCATTCTCATGATATGACTTAAGCGTTTTTTTTCTGGCTAAAGTGTTACGCTTCTTGTACGCCACGCAAGGGTTGTTGTTCTATTCTAAAAAACTGGAAACACCTTTACGGGGTATTTCGTTCTTTTGTGAAAATTGTTGCCTGCTCGCAACGCAAAAGCGTTGGCAACGCAAAAGCGGTGTGGCAGTGCAACTATGTGAAACTCTCAATTCGCTCTTAAGTTCCACATATACTCTGTTAATATGATGATGAATATGGTGAGTTGAAATGTTCTTTGTATTCACTATAAATGTTGAACATTTTCTGGGGTAGGAGTAGGCTATAAGGCTTTACCATTTAATTAGGCAACAATTTATTTCAGAAAAGAAAATTCTATTAGCCATCGAAGCACTTGGGCAGATACTTGACATAATGGGGAACCTCTTTGGCTGCATCCAGGTACTGCAGATGACCATACATATTTCGATCGGTGACAAAGGCTATCAACCTCAAGCTGTTGCGAGATGTTATATCGTGGAGGCTGAATTTTCTACTGTCCGAACAAATACCCATCCTTGTACACCATTACGTCAAGGTCGCCCATTATTAGTTTGATCTCATCAAATATATTTTCTAGTTCCTTATTCACTTCAGCAGCTTTATCTATTAGTGAAAAACCTCGCCTTGGTGTGTGTCGTGGCGCTTTCACAACATAAAACCAATACTGTGGCTCCGAAATGTGTGCGTTGCTTTTTATGGCCATGGAGGAGAGGTCACAAGACCTTGTTCACTATTACGTCAAGGGCGCCCATCATTAGTTTGATCTCATTAAATATATTTTCTAGTTCCTTATTCACTTCAGCAGCTTATCTATTGGTGAAAAACCTCGCCCTGGTGTGTGTCGTGGCGCTTTCACAACATAAAACCAATACTGTGGCTCCGAAATGTGTGCGTTGCTTTTTATGGCCCATGGAGGAGAGGTCACAAGACCTTGTTCACTATTACGTCAAGGGCGCCCATCATTAGTTTGATCTCATTAAATATATTTTCTAGTTCCTTATTCACTTCAGCAGCTTATCTATTGGTGAAAAACCTCGCCTTGGTGTGGTCGTGGCGCTTTCACAACATAAAATCAATACTGTGACTCCGAAATATGTGCGTTGCTTTCCATGCCAATGGAGGAGACGACACAAGATCAAAATTGCCCCCTGCATTTTCCCTCCTTCGAGTTTCTTGTATGGCGGTTATGTCAGTTCTTGCCTTCAAGACGGATATCAAACCGGCAGTACCTTCACCTGAAAGGATCCGAAAACTCTAGATTCATGACCTCAAACTATGATTATTGAAACAGTTGCGGTGGTTGTCATCAGAAAAAGGAGACTCATCCAGAGAATTTTATTAGGTTATTTTTTTTATTGGGGCGTACAGTGCGATTCTTAAAACAAGCAGTATTTACTGTCCCAACTCTTTGACTAAATTTGGATTAGGCACCACCCTGCGGTACGCCATGCTTAATTCGTCTTGATTATGATGTTCCTGAACTTTGCCGATGCCTGCCCACCAAACAGACGGTTTGCGGTGCATGCACTTTTTGAGAATAAGAGTCTCAGCAGTAACGAGCTGTGACTGACTATGTCAAATCTTTTCACAAGTCTAGCGCAACGAGCACTGTGCTGTGGCAGTGTAGTGCAGTGGAAATATTATGTAATTTTCGAAAGCCATGCTGCTTGTTGGCAAGTCGCCAGGATATTGCTATCTTGCAAGGTCACGAGATATAGCTAAAGTTGCGGTTTCCGTTGGAAAATTTGACGGATTTCCGTAACTTTTCCAGCAGGATAAAACGAGCTGCCGCGTATCCGATGACTTGCAGAAAGCACTTTCCACTTGACGGACATCGTTCGGGACTGGAAGGGCAGCGAAAATATTGTTGTTGTATTAAACATAAAGACATTCTCCGAAGGCTTTGGGGAGTGTTATCGATATTGATGTTAATTTACCGGATATAGAACCGGCAGTTCCGGTAAAAAAGCACCATTAAGGTACTAGTCCGACCATCTGGGGAACGATTAATATGACCACATTAAACCTTCTAGGCCAGCCCGCTCTCCCAGCCCCTAGTTCCATGAGGAACTTGGGGTCGCCAGAGCCTCGCTGCTAAATATGTGTATGATAACTCATATTTGAAACAGGATTTCCCTGGTGTAGGTGAGGCTGACAAGCTTTGAAGCTATAAAGCTTTGTATTGCGCTTATCAACCCCTTGAATTCGCAAAATAGTGTCGGTGTATGCTCTACATTCCATCCACTTTCCTTTTTAGAAACTGATGAAAGCGACAGTGGAGCAACTACATTCGACCCACTTTCCTTTTTTGAAACGGATAAAAGCGCCTAGCTCTATGTAGTGAATTCCGCTGATTGCTCGAGCCAAAGGAGCGTGAGGTGCTAGTCGGATGCCAATGATAACATCGGCTGCAATTGACGAAGCTTACAATGTAGATTTCCGGCTAGCTATGAAAATTGCATATCTGTGGGCATCTCCGTTTATCGTGCAGAGTGCGTGTCTACTATTTCATCCGCCAGTATCTTACCTCTATTGTCTGCTTGTAAATCAAAATGCCACAGATCGTGGTGGGCATTAAAATCGTCAAGATTTATGCGATTTTCCCTAGTAAGAAGGACACTTATATCAGCGCAATATCCACTGGAGCAGCAGAGACGGTTTATATGTTAATAATTTTTAAGCTCCCATCGCTGACCAGACGAATATTCCGTGACACTCTAGGTCACAGTCCGTGCGGCCGTTCTCGGAATCAAATAGATTATACTGCACAGAGTTATCTTTCTAGTTGGTTTACAGTTTTAAATGAGTACTTTCAAGTGCAACGCGGAAGATGTCTGTACTCTGAGGGTAAGATACGATACGGGTGAGTGCGCCTTGGTGGTATCATTCTAGTTCTCTTGTACTGTAGGCCGTCCCTAGGAGAATGCCTGCGTGCCCCGTGGTGTTAGGTGCTCTGCTTGATAGCACAATGCAGCAAAAGTACTGAACCCAGATCGTCCAGGAAAATGGCATCGACCAAGACAAATACTGCATTGGACACATGTCGCAAACGTGTATATTATGTACTGGAAAAGGGTGCACAAGGTGATAGGGACTAGGGTCTGTTTCCCTGACCTACTCGTGGACTGCTGCCGCAAAGAAGAGGTGAAGACGGGTGCAGGGCTGATGCTTGGGATTGCTTCCAGATAGGCGACGTAGATAGTAGTTATTGGGGAGCCGTGTGAGCTGGAGATTGGCAACAGCGGGTACTTGTTGTGGCTTGATGAGCAGCGGGCTGCAAGAAGGCAGAGGTGGCAAACTATGGAACACCACGGCGCAAAAAAAAAGGTGCACAAAATTAAAAAAGAAAGAAAAACTGAGGAGGTCGAGGAATATTTGGATATAGTCCAGAAAACCCGTTCGATGCAACCGTCCTTTGCACGTGACACACTGACATGAGTGTGACCATCCGAAAACCAGGGTTAGGTTCAACACGTTCCCGTAGCAAAAAAAGTATAGAGTAGTCCCGCTGGAATGATCTGCTATTGAGAATGACAATCTGTGGGAGGGACGCAATTGGCAATTTTCATGTGGTTGTACACAGGAAAACATTATGAGTACAATGGTATTTTGCACGAATTGGCCAGGGTAATTTTTTATAAGCGCAGCCGAAGGCCATCAACGCACAAAGGTTTTCTGCGCAAAAATACTAGGGATCACACTTCCAGTTTCTTCCGCCTTCGTATTACTTATACTGATGTCAAGACGCGCCGTTTGACACCTCTACCGATATATTTGGATGCATATTATTAGCCGACCGTCTTTCAAGAATTTTACCCAATTTAAATCGGGTAACACTGCTCGGGAGAAATCCCGATAATTTTTTACTTTAGCTCACAGTTGCCAAAACTCGTCCAAAAATATCGGCAGCGGTGTCCAAAGACGCGCTTTGGACCCAGGGCCATGAATCAGAAAGAGGAAATTGAAAATTGTATTTCTTTAAAGAGATATTTGCATGAGTTTGGAGGAGTTTTAGCAGTTGTGAGCTCACGTAAAGAATTACCGAAATTCCGAGTCGCTACGGTACATAGAACTGGCTGTGGTGTGAGCACGCGAAATTGATAGGTAATAGTCTAGAACAGGGGTACGCGTCCAGAAATATCGAGAGAGGTGTGAAAAGACGCGTGTTGACTTCGACAACAATAATCCGAAGGCGGAAAATAGAAATTTTAGCTAGTCCAATAGTTATTAACGAACAAGTAAGGAAGGCTAAGTTCGGGTGTAACCGAACATTACATACTCAGATGCCAAATTACAGCTTGCAAAACTTTTCAATTACCTTCTTCTAAAAGTGGGAGGTACCACGCTCATTGCTCAAAATTTGACTAATTTTCTATTCTGCGTCATAAGGTCAACAACCCACCTACCAAGTCTTTGGTAATGAATTATTTTTCGGTTTTTCGAAATTTTCGATGATATCGAAAAAGTGGCCGCGGTTGTAGTCCGATTTCGTTCATTTTAAATAGTGATCTGAGATGAGTGACCAGGAACCTACATACCAAATTTCATTAAGATACCTTAAAATTTACTCAAGTTATCGTGTTCACGGACAGACAGACGGACGGACATGGCTAAATGAATTTGTTTTTTCGCCCAGATCATTTTGATATATAGAAGTCTATATCTATCTCGATTAGTTTATGCCGTTACGGGGTACCGTTATGCGAACAAAATTAATATACTCTGTGAGCTCTTCTCAGCTGAGTATAAAAAATACCCCGGGTTCCTCCGAAACCGGGGGAAGGATCCATAGTATTTTTGCGCAGAACACCTTTCTGCGTTGGCGGCTTCCGGCCGCGCTTATAAAAAATACCTAAGAAAGTACTCATATAAGGTAATCGACTATGAAAAATACTTGGTACTTGAGCAAAGTATTCGAGTATGTACTCGTACCGGAATAACTCGCCGTACGTTAAAATTTATATAGCGGTAACACTGAAACTCTCTGAAATAAAAAGTACTCTCACGCTCAGTTGCTCTTGATATTACACTACATCTCTTTTAATTATAACAATCTTCTAACCCACTCGTCCTCTCTTAAGAAATTCGACGTCATGAATTTACCGTTCAATCGGCCATGCTTGCTTCCCATTTGTTGTTGTCTTCTTATTTCGTGGCAGTGCACGGACTTTTAAAAAGAGAATGTTGGCAGACGAAATATTAAAATAATGGTCGAAGTTGGTAGTTTTTTTTTCAAGAAAACAATAGCTACATTTTATATTTGTACAAAAGAATTCATATTTTATTGTAAAACAAATAAAGCACATTTCACGGAAATAACACTTGAAAATTTTAACAAAACAAAACAATTCATGTAAATTTGTATATACATAGCTAATGCCCTATATCATACTTGCTTTCTTCCTGTATTTTGAGCTTGAAATACTGAGGAAACTTTACCGATACGTCTCATTACAACAACAATTTTCCAATGTACCTGTATTTTTCTGCCAGAAATTACCGACTTTGGTATGTTATCGTTTACTTAAAACTTTTTTTATTTTCGTTCAAAATTATTCATAAAAACTGATGAAAATATAGCAGGAAAATATTTGCTAGCTCATTTACTACATATCTTTCATAAACAAATTTATTTCTTGTTTGAATTTGTCCCCACAAATTTTTAAAAATAAGAACCGAATAGAAAAAAAATTGTCAGAAAAAAACAAAAGAAAAATCTAGTTCCATATGGGTGTTATTAAGTACAAGGAACAAAATCGCCTTCTACAAAATAAATTTTTTATAAAATCTTATTAATTTAATTGGAGCCTGATATAAAGTCCCTCGGATACAACACTCTTTTATTAATATTTGATTGGAAATGCTTGAAATTTTTAATCCATTACGCTTGGCGGTTCTTATGTCGTTCATTATACAGAACTACCTTTCTGCGGCTGCACTACTGTGAGGTAATATTGCTAAGGAGAACATTTATTCACTCAAATTTTCTTTTAGAAGACTCTTCAGTTCCCAATTTTATCCATCCTTTAAGAATATCGTCGGAAAATATCTTTTCTATTATTTCCTTATCATATAACATTAATGATCGCCATTCTGTGTTAAGAATTCTTGTGAAATGGAAAAGCTTTAAGTAAGGGAACAATCATTGTCATTTGACTAGAATTAAAATTTTTTTCATCAACGTTTTCCAAAAGGTGTAACATTTCGTCTTCGAAATTGAATCGTTTCTTATAGCGTTTTCTATTATGAAATAAATTGTTGCCTAAGTAAATGGTAAAGCCTTAATAGTGTTACTCCTACCCCAGAAAATTGTCAACATTTATAGTGCATACAAAGAACATTTCATCTCACCATATTCACTCACATCACAAATCACACAAGAAGATTGCGCATTGCGCATGTAAACATTAGATCATCTCTTTTTTATGAGCAATTCTTACGTCATCTTCCTTTAGCTCTTGTTTTTTCTCTCTTTCTTTCGTTCGCTCAAACAGTCAACTGTGACGTAGCGGTGCAGAACGAAGCAATTTTGAACTCGTGAATGCGCAATCTGGTAGGTGATCTGCACTAATATTAACAGAGTATATGTGGAACTCAAGAGCGAATTGAGTGTTTCACAGAGTTGCTCTGCCACACCGCCATTTTATACAGGGTAAAAGTTTAATACTGTTTTCACACAGAAACTTAATGATCTCATTTCACCTTCTAATGAAATCGTAAATTTTTTGCTTTCACACAGAAGTAGTTGCTCGATTAGTATGAAGGATGAAATGTCAGCATTGTACAGGTCTACAAGTAGGATATTTAGCAGCACGCACATACACAGCCACGCTCACCTGATAAAATGCTTGTTCTGTTCGTTTTTTTTTGTGGATGCTATTTGGCACTATTGTACTTCTTAGGCAAACAAATTTTAGTAGCTGCTATCGAAAACTGCTTACAATTTTTTTTCTTATATTACTTTCAAAACGAACACTTAATTACATCTCTCTTTATAACCATATATTTTGGACAATTTTAATTAACAAATTGTGATACTTTTTTACGGGGACGATTGCTAAAACACGACCAAAACCGTCGGGGGAGGTATTAATAGACGCGTTTTTGCCTCGCTTCCAATAATTCGAATACTTTTTCTCTTCGGACTATTTGACAACGACAAAACGCGTCTATTCATTTTTCTTTCCGTTTTTGGACGGGTTATTGCAGTCGACCTCGGTTTCAACTGTTTTTCGCGGAGAACTTTTGAACGGGTAGAAAAACTTAACTCCCGTGTTTGTATCTTAATACTGAAATAACTACGCGTCCTCAGATACCCCATTAAAGACTTTTTATAATTTTCTGAAGGACCCACATGGGTGCACTTAAAATTTCCTACTAAATTCGTTAAAAGAAATTTACCATCACAGCAACCCATATCTGATATTCCGATCCCTTTTTTGCTTCCCGTGTCGTTTTCGACGAAGCAACCCCGGTAATTTTGACACTTCGTTCAGTGTCAAAACTCATGTTCCACGCAGTTTCACTGGGTTCCACGCTAGTTTGACACTGACCGAAGTGTCAAACTGCCGTGTGTTAGAAAGGGAAAGAAATTGTTTCCCTCTCATACATATCATACTTGTAAACCTGTACAATGTGTCAAGCGAATAAAATGACAATGCTATATGACAGACAATGACATTTACTTCGACAAATGACATTTTTAAGCACTGAACACACCAAAACTAAGAAACTGAACGCTGCCAACAGAGTTGCATTGGGCTTTTGATTTCATTAGGCATTCGATTAGTCACTAATGAAATAATTATAGATTCGAATTTTGTAGGGAAGATTGAGCTTAATAAGCGCCTTAATGTAGAAAACTGCCTTTATTATTCAATAAGCCGTGTGTGTGAAAATAGTATAACGCTTTAGCGTTGCGAGCAGGCAACAATTTTCACAAAAGAACGAAATACCCCGTAAAGGCGTTGCCTGTTTTTTAGAATAGAACAACAACCCTTGCGCGGCGTACAAAAAGCGTAACACTATAGCCAGAAAAGAAAACGCTATTAATTTCCTTACAAAGGCAAATGTTGGTAGATTTTTGGGCTTTGGTGGTAGAAATGTGATAAAAATTTGGTAGATGTACCAAAAAAAGTGGTAAAATCCGTGCACTGCTTCGTGCACATACAGATATTTTCGCCGAGAAATTGAAATCAAGCAAAACCTTTGGCAAAACACAGCATAGAAAGAGCAGACAAATTAAAAAACCACCTAAACAAACAAAAAAAAACGAGGCAAGCCAAAACGCTAGCGCTGAAGCAATTCGGAAGTCAGTCACAATTGGACACTGCTCGTATTGTATTATAGAAAATTGTTTTCTGATTTAAAATCGACCTGCTACGGTGCGTTTCGTCTGTGCTTTTTATTATCTGCTTATCTGAAAATTGTGTTTATTAAAAAAGAAAACGTGAATTAAAAACATATCGTACAAGCGTTTGCTTAATTATTTTGTGCGCCTACAATTGTTGAGAGCGGTGTATTCGCGTTTGGTGAATCACATCTAAGAGGCCACCGGCAACAACAAGCACAGCGGGTGTAACTCAAGGTACGATTAGTTATTACTTTCATATTTGTGATTTACTTGTAAAACATAAACGCGTAAACAACAAAATGTTTGGATTTGTGTCATAATTTTTGCAAAACCTTTAAATTTGTTTTATTCGCTTGCTTTGTTGCTCGGTATTCGTTTTTATGCTTTGCTGCGTTGTTTGTGTATTTGCTGCTTTTTTCTTTCCCTACGTTTCTTGTCTGAAGCATAGAGTTGCCATTCATCAAAAATTGTAGGACCAAAAAAATTACACAAAAATGCCATTTTTGATCTTGATTGTTTTCAACGGAAACTTAATGGAATCACAATTTCGTTTAAAGAAATAATTAAGTTCACCTTTTCACACAAGGTCACTTGCTTCATTAAGCGAACATCTGTCATCAGCCCCAACAAAAATATTACTCTTAGGAAAAATAGTTAAGATGGATAGCAGCTGTTTCTGCCTTAACTATTAAGGCAATCAAATAACATTAATGCGCAAATACTTATAGATGTTGCATCTAGCCATATATGTGCCTATTTCGCAAAATCCGTAGAGAGGTATCAAACGACGCGTCTTGACATCAGTATAAATAATCCGAAGGCGGAAAACTAAAATTTTAACTCGTTCAAAAGATATTAATGATAAACCGAAAAAGACCCGCGGGTACCTCCGGAACCGAGGGTGGTACCCATAGTATTTTTCCGCAGAACACCTTTCTGCGTTGGCGGCCTTCGGCCCTATTATAAAAAATTACCCAAAGTCACCCCTGAAAATTTACTTGCAGTGAAAATGTTAGTCCAATTTTGTTTCAAGATTTCAAGAGAACATTTCTTATAAACAAATGATATCTACCTCTAATATATATGTAGTTTAAAAAAACTGTGGAGAGTGTCCTACAACACCAACGCAACGTATGATATTTTCTCACGCGAACAAAAATTCGGAAGGTTTAAGAGCATTCCTTCATTTCAGTGAGTGAGGGCAAAACTAAGTGCCTTTGTGTAAGTTTTGGTTGTTGTTGTTGTTGTTGTTGTTGTTGTAGCAGCAATAAGGTTACACACCATTAAGGTACTAGCCCGACCATCTCGGGAACGATTTATATGGCCACATTAAACCTTCAAGCCTCCCTGCCCACCCCCAAGTTCCATTAGGCGCTTGGGGTTGCCAGAGCCTCGGCTGTTAATGAAGCAGGATTCGCCACGGATAGGTGAGGTTGACACTTGGGTTTCGAGATGCTATATATTGCGCTGGCAACCTGAAAGGGTTGCATACACAACCCCTTTAATCTGGTATTTTAGTCGCCTCTTACGAAGGCATACCTACCGCGGGTATATTCTGGGGAATTTTGGTATTATATAGTGGTGAATGTAAACGTCAGTGATTGCGATTCAATATCACGGCGTCATACATGGCACTAAATTTATACTTAATTCGGCCTTCAGTGTGTTTTTGCATTTACGCAAAAATCTTCCAATTTAGGACCAAAGTACAAGTAGTGGCAACCGTAGTCCGCGAGCACGGCCTTTTCGCTCTTCTCTCATTTTCAAAAACACACGCAATTATGAAATGAACCATACATGTTAGGGATGGAAAATTATAATTCAGAGTGTACATTACTTTAGTATAAAAGGTAAATGTACGTTGATATTTCCCAATGTACCTAAATAAAGTGGAATATTGCTTTCATTCATTTAAAATTGTATACCTCTTGTTACCTGAGATTAGCTAACATTTTGTATATCCCATGTAGGAGACAACAAAAAAAAATAGATATATCTTTTATAGTGTATCAGCTTCACCATCAGCGCATAAGAAGGTGATCTTAACGAAACCCGCCTATCACATCAGAGTGGGGGCACCAGTTGGAAAAATATTTAAATTCACTTGGTGTTACCAATTGGTTCAGTGAGCTCAGCGAAGAAACGCTTGGTGCGACTTGTTGGACGCTCAAAAACCGTTTAAACGATTAAGCACCAATTAATGAAGTAAGTACGCAGATTTAACCAAAAATTCAGCAACAATGAGTTTGTTAAGTCTAGAAAAAAAAACAAAAAATTATATATGATTTTGAAAGTTGGCAATGGCCGTCTTTGATGAGGTGTTTCTTGCAGTTGAGAAAAGTGGTAAAATTTATTTACTGAATTAAATACACAAATAATTAATATTCTGCACTTTAATTAGTAATTTTTTTATAAGAAAATTACATTTGGGTTTGTGGCGTATAGTTCGTCGTGGAACGCAACTGCAAATAATGCAAGAGTGGTGGACGCCATTCTGGAAAAAATAAAAAAGGGCATAAAATGTTCAAATAATATCAAAAATACTTAAGTTTGCTTTATAACCTTTTCGTAAACGACTTCCCAAGGCAGTCGGTTCTATGTACCGGAGCGACTCGGGATTTTTCCCGACCAAGGACTGCCATTTCAGGGTGACCCCATTTAATTTGTTTCGTCCCTCCCACAAATTGTCATCCTCCCAGCAGCTCCTTGCAGCAGGACTGCTACATATTCTCTTACTCCGGGAAGGTATCGAACCCAATCCGTGTCCGTCCCCTGACCCCGGTCCTGAGAAATGGTTTTGCTGCATTTGCCAGAAAAGAATCTTTTTTAGGACGGTCATACTCTGTTCAGTGTGTCTCGTGCAATGGATGGTTGCATCGGACAGGTTGTTCTGGACTTGATCCCAAAACCCGACGTCCACGTAACTTTTATAAATCTTTTGTGGCTCCTTGCTGCTCACGCCCAAGGGCGTCCCGTAGTCTACGCCTAAGCGCCCCTCCACTACCTTCCAGCAGCCACGCTGCTCAGCAAGCCACAACAAGTACCCGCTGCTGCTCGCGCCCCACGGCGCCAACAACTCAAACAGCTGATACCACTCATAACTACTACCTTCGTAGTAGAGCTGGTAGCAATGCTGAGCATCAGCCCCTGCCCCCGTCTTCTTCTCCCCCCTCTTTTCTGGCAGCAATCGTGCAGGTCAGGGAAACAGGCTCTTAGTCCCTACCTCCGTTTGCACCGTCTGCCAGCACAGAATATATAGGTTTGCGACATCCGCTCAATGCAGCTCCTGCCTTGGGTGGTGCCACTTTCCTAGATGTTCTGGTCTCCGCGATGGCAACCCCTCGACGGGTTTCATCGCGCCATGTTGCCAGGTCGCAAACCCAAATCATCCGGGTACCCCAATGCTTGCCCAAGGGCGCCCAGTCCCAAGGCCACAACAGCAATTGCGTCCTGGCCTTCCACAACCTAGGCGTAGTCACCCGTCACTTACCCCTAGAGTGGCGGAGTCACCCCTCATGCACTTCAGAATTCTGCAGTTAAACTGTAATGGACTAACTGGGAAGAATACGGAGATAGTCGATTTCATGAAGCGGCACAACATCCGCATTGCTGCGATTCAAGAGACTAAACTCACAGCAAGATCTGCATTGCAGACCTGCTCTGGGTATAATGTCCACAGGAAGGACCGCGAGTGCGGAAATGGAGGCGGCCTCGCGTTTATTATACACAACTCTGTGCAATATCATATATTTGATCCTGGCATCGACCGCAGGGACAATGTCTTAGAACGTCAAGGTCTATCTGTCCGGTCAGGCGATGCAAATCTAGAAATCATCAACATCTACATCCCTCCTGTCACCTGTTGCCCCAGTGGATACCGCCCTAAAATCGAGGCCTTACTCACTGGCAAACAATCGCATTATCTTAGGCGATTTCAATGCCCATCACGACCTATGGCATTCAAACTTGCGGGCGGACAGTAGGGGTGAGATGTTGGCGGATCAAATAGAAGAAACGACGTTCTGCACAATAAACGGAGACGCCCCCACACCTATGGTAGGAAGATGTCATATCTCGCCAGATATCTCAATCGTGAGCGCAGAACTCGTAAACTGCGTCAACTGGCAGCCGATGGTAACATTGGCATCCGACCACCTGCCCATACTTATTTCGTTCGAGCGTACCGCCGACTTCATCGTCACCGAAAAACGCACTTTCATAAACTTCAAAAAAGGAAAGTGGGAAGAATATAAATCTGCAACAGACAGCAGCTTTGCTGCCCTCCCTATCCCGACTGATGCCCGCCAAGGGGAGCGTGCCTTTCGTAAGGTCATTGAATCCGCCTCGGCACATTTCATTCCCGCCGGGAGAATTCCCGAAATCCGGCCCCACTTCCCGGCGGAGGCCGCGAGCTTAGCGAGGGAACGCGACCTTATAAGACAGCTTGATCCAGGCGACCCCCAAATAAGGGATATAAACCAACGCATCAGATTGCTTGTGGACGAACACAAGCGGGCGAAATGGGAAGAGCACCTAAGAGGTTGTAACCTCTCTACCGGTGTAGGTAAACTTTGGTCCACCGTAAAGTCCCTATCGAATCCGACTAAGCACAAAGACAAAGTTTCCATCGCCTTTGGCGATAAGGTGCTGTCGGATGCGGAAAAATGCGCGAGCGCTTTCTGCCGACAATATATAATGCATCCTACGGTCGACAAAGATAGACGGAGAGCCAATAGACACGCACATGAACACAAATTCAGCGCGTCACCAATCACCATCACCGCTGGAGAGGTTGAGGACGCCATTGGTTTCATGAAGCGGCACAACATCCGCATTGCTGCGAT
The DNA here is from genome assembly GCA_029619165.1 of Eurosta solidaginis. Lineage (NCBI taxonomy): Eukaryota > Metazoa > Arthropoda > Insecta > Diptera > Tephritidae > Eurosta > Eurosta solidaginis. Next base: position 134,017 of record JARSSU010016670.1, read on the forward strand.
TCAAGAGACTAAACTCACAGCAAGATCTGCATTGCAGACCTGCTCTGGGTATAATGTCCACAGGAAGGACCGCGAGTGCGGAAATGGAGGCGGCCTCGCGTTTATTATACACAACTCTGTGCAATATCATATATTTGATCCTGGCATCGACCGCAGGGACAATGTCTTAGAACGTCAAGGTCTATCTGTCCGGTCAGGCGATGCAAATCTAGAAATCATCAACATCTACATCCCTCCTGTCACCTGTTGCCCCAGTGGATACCGCCCTAAAATCGAGGCCTTACTCACTGGCAACAATCGCATTATCTTAGGCGATTTCAATGCCCATCACGACCTATGGCATTCAAACTTGCGGGCGGACAGTAGGGGTGAGATGTTGGCGGATCAAATAGAAGAAACGACGTTCTGCACAATAAACGGAGACGCCCCCACACCTATGGTAGGAAGATGTCATATCTCGCCAGATATCTCAATCGTGAGCGCAGAACTCGTAAACTGCGTCAACTGGCAGCCGATGGTAACATTGGCATCCGACCACCTGCCCATACTTATTTCGTTCGAGCGTACCGCCGACTTCATCGTCACCGAAAAACGCACTTTCATAAACTTCAAAAAAGGAAAGTGGGAAGAATATAAATCTGCAACAGACAGCAGCTTTGCTGCCCTCCCTATCCCGACTGATGCCCGCCAAGGGGAGCGTGCCTTTCGTAAGGTCATTGAATCCGCCTCGGCACATTTCATTCCCGCCGGGAGAATTCCCGAAATCCGGCCCCACTTCCCGGCGGAGGCCGCGAGCTTAGCGAGGGAACGCGACCTTATAAGACAGCTTGATCCAGGCGACCCCCAAATAAGGGATATAAACCAACGCATCAGATTGCTTGTGGACGAACACAAGCGGGCGAAATGGGAAGAGCACCTAAGAGGTTGTAACCTCTCTACCGGTGTAGGTAAACTTTGGTCCACCGTAAAGTCCCTATCGAATCCGACTAAGCACAAAGACAAAGTTTCCATCGCCTTTGGCGATAAGGTGCTGTCGGATGCGGAAAAATGCGCGAGCGCTTTCTGCCGACAATATATAATGCATCCTACGGTCGACAAAGATAGACGGAGAGCCAATAGACACGCACATGAACACAAATTCAGCGCGTCACCAATCACCATCACCGCTGGAGAGGTTGAGGACGCCATTGGTCGCGCTAAACCATCCAAAGCAGTGGGCCCAGACGGCATAGCCATCCCGATGCTTAAAAACCTAGGGAAAGAGGGTTTCAAATATTTAGCGCATGTCTTCAACCTGTCTCTCTCCACCTTTGCCATACCCGAGAAATGGAAAATGGCCAAGGTGGTCCCGCTACTAAAGCCTGGGAAACCAGCTAACGTAGGTGAGTCATATCGTCCGATATCTCTCCTATCGCCAGTGGCAAAGACGCTTGAAGCCATTTTGCTCCCTTATTTCCAAGCACATTTGCAGCTAGCCCCTCATCAGCATGGCTTCAGAAAACTCTATAGCACTACCTCCGCGCTAAATGTCATTAGCACCCAGATAAATTGCGGTTTGAATCAATACCCCCACCATAGAACAGTACTCGTAGCGCTAGACCTATCGAAAGCCTTTGATACGGTCAACCATGGCTCATTACTGCAAGACCTGGAAGGGTCTACCCTTCCCCCATGTCTTAAAAGGTGGACCGCAAATTATCTGGGTGGTCGGCAGGCATCGGTGCAATTCAGAAACGAAACATCAAAACCAAGGAGAATTAAACAAGGGGTGCCACAGGGTGGTGTCCTATCCCCACTTTTGTTTAATATCTACATATCTAAGCTACCTTCACCACCGGAAGGAGTCACAATCGTTTCCTACGCCGATGACTGCACAATAATGGCCACAGGCCCAGGCCCAGAGATCGATGAGCTATGTTATAAAATAAACGGCTATCTCCCTGATCTCTCCAGTTTTTTCGCCTCGCGAAACCTGGCATTGTCACCGACTAAATCTTCCGCGACCTTATTTACAACATGGACGCCCCAAATGTCGACCATATTAAACATCCACGTCGATAGCACTACGCTACCGACTGTCCTACACCCCAAAATCTGGGGTGTGACGTTTGATCAGGATCTACATTTTGGTGCGCACGCAACCGCAATTGTTCCGAGAATTCAGAGCCGTAATAAAATCAATTAAGAAAAAATTTATCATCACAATAATAATGATAAAAAATTATTGTTAGGCCTTGAGCTCGATTCGAACCCGCGATCTTAAAATCAGTAGGCCGATATAGCAACAAAAATTGAAAATTAATAATGAAAAAAGGAAAATACGTACATATTTTTAAATAAAAATCCTCGATCCTCACAAGGGGAAAATAAAAAAAATGTCTCCAACGTTTTCTTATGATCTGGATTATACGCCTATCACTTAAATATCAAGTCCCGTTGTTTTCCTACAAAACGCTATTAAGTGGGAAATCTTAGAAAAATACAAGTAACACCAGTACTACGAAATCGAGAATTTTGTAATTTTACCAAAATTGGAGGAAACCAGCTTGAGCCCTATTTCTCATCCAAATATTAGAAACTTCTATAAGATTTTACAAGAATATAGAAAAGCACAAAGAAAAAAACAAACAAGTAAGGAAGGCTAAGTTCGGGTGTAACCGAACATTACATACTCAGCTGAGAGCTTTGGGGACAAAATAAGGGAAAATCACCGTGTAGGAAAATGAACTTGGGTAACCCTAGAATGTGTTTGTATGACATGGGTATCAAATGGAAGGTATTAAAGAGTATTTTAAAAGGGAGTGGGCCATAGTTCTATAGGTGGACGCCATTTCGAGATATCGCCATAACGGTGGAACAGGGGTGACTCTACAATGTGTTTTTAAGGTATGGGAATCAAATGAAAGGGGTTAATGATTATTTTAAAAGGGAGTGGGCCTTAGTTCTATAAGTGAACTCCTTTTCGAGATATCGCCATAAAAGTGGACCAGGGGTGACTCTAGAATTTGTTTGTACGATATGGGTATCAAATGAAAGGTGTTAAGAAGTATTTTAAAGGTGCAGTGAAATAACTCCCAAATGCAATAACTCCCAACAAAAAAATGAAATAACCCCCAAATATTTTCCATACAAATTTGTACTTATTTCATTATCAAATAGCTCCCAATTCATAAGGACTTATTTCATAATTTTTGCTGGTAATTATTTCATAATGAAATAACTCCCAAATTAAATAATCCCCAATAAAATTTCTTTGGGAGTTATTTCATAATTTTTTGAGATTGGGAGTTATTTCATTTTTATTGGGGCTTACTTCATTATTTGTAATTCAGGCATTGGGAGTTATTTCATTTTTGTTGGGAGTTATTTCATTTTCTTAAAAATACAATTTTATCAAACTTTGACGTTCTTCTAACAGTTTCTATGGGTCGGCTATACATTAAGGGACCAATTGGTTTTATTCGTAAACCAAAGGGGTTTGAGCTTTGAAATTTCGCACATAGGTTCTCAGGGAGTTCCCCAACGAGAATCGGTAAGTAATTTTAAATTGTTATTAACAATTTACTAGTAATTAGTAGTTAAAGTTACCATGGTATAACGATCACTATTTATCTACATACGAATACTTTCACAAGAATTTTATACATAACTACTCTCTCTAATGTTTATAAAACCACAAATAACTATTTTCTTTTGTTTAAATTTACGCATTATTGTAAAATTTAATGATTTATTTGTTTACTTTCCGCGAACACAAGCATACAGCCATTTTATCTAATTCACTGCTTGCTTGGTGGTAGAGATATACGCCGCCGATAAACGCCGCCGCCGCCGCCGATTTTTGTCGTTTTTCGCACGCCGCCGCCGAATGTCAAAAATATCGGCGCGGCGACGGCGTCCGGCGCGTTAATATATTTTCTACTCGTTTAAGACTGTTTAGGCCATTTATTGTTCATGTCGAAAATTTGTCGGATCTGGTCGAAAGTGGTATTAAGGGATGCGCATCACTGACAGTTATAAGAAACTAATTGCGAAACTTAACTCCTTCTAACTGTTCAAAAGTTATTTAAAAAAACTGGCGGTTTCGATGTCAGCTTAACACAGTCTTTGCATCACCCAATTCACCAAGTTATTAAAACAAAACACTAAAAGAAAAGTTATATAATAAATTTATATGCTCAATTTCCATTTTTTTTTCAAAAAATTAATAATTAAAAATGAATTCAAGTAAAATGACCCAAGGCGAACATGTTTTCAAATTGTCCACAAGTTGTTAAAAAACAGCAAATTACCCAAAAAAGGTGCCGATTTTTTAAAAAAATTTTATATTGCGATTGACTGAAAGAATAAGCGAAATCAGTGATGCAAAATCCTTTAGTAGGTTCTAGGGGCATAAACACTCCTCATACTTAAGTTGAGGATATATGTACGTATTAGAAGGATTTGAAAAATCCCTTTGGCTTACATTCAAACATCTGTTGTTTATTTGCGAAACTATACAATAGCGTCTGAAATGTTGATTTTGATTTTCACACTTCATCATTCAACACCCAAGTTTCCCGGTTTGACATTTCCTAAAGTAGGCGGCCCTATCCCACCTAGTCTCTTTGAGTGAATCACATTGATTATAGCCTATCAACCAAATATAAATATCACCTACACGGTACGGCTCCGTTTACAAATGTGAATACGTAGTCACATATATTTACCAGGTAGGCTTTGTCCTTCGCAAGAACACTCATAGTGGTGAAGCAAAAGAACTAATGACTGTGTGTGCTACTACCCTAACATAGTGGACAGTGGAACTAGTCTGAAAACTGAAGCTACGCGGTCATCCATAATGAGCTCTTATATCATAAGGCCGGAAACAGCAGTTAACATCTTTCAACTTAAAATCGGTCGACTGTCATTCTAAAATATCGTTTTGATTTTAACGAAGACTATTAAAATCTATGTTGTGAACACAAACGTCTGCAAACTTTGGTCTACATTTTAAAAATCTTATCCAGGGTCCTTGTACAATTTTAATTATGTAGATGCGTCGATGATTATACGATTTTCACCCATTACGCAATGACATCCACTTAGACTGCTTATGATTTCGAGGGCAGCATCCTTGGCCGAATAGTCACTCGCTAATGTTTCAAGGTGTTTCTCTGGTGTAGCTCGGCAGCATAGCGCGTAAAACATCCTTTAGAAAGTCTTCGGAGCTACACCTAGAGCTTCTAGGAAAGTGACGTCAACGAAGGTATGAGTTCGAAGTCGCAGTCCTATAGCTTCTGTGCTGGCATATGGTGTGAGGGTCAGGAGACGTAGTAGTGACTGGTGGTCAGAATTGCTACTGTGCGGGAATTGTAGCTCTTAAAAACAGCCGAAAAAAACTGGAGGCGCCCTGGCCACGAGAGTCATGAGTATTAATAGCAACCGTAAGTCGCCTTTGTGCGTGACCACCAAGGAGCCACAAATGATTTAAAGAAATTGTGTTCGCGACGATTATTAAGAGCTAACCCCAGGTGAAACTACGCTTTGCACGAGATATACAGACAAAAATGTAACCATTTTATGTATCTCTATTTCTTTTCAGCAGACGCAGCAGTACCAATTCCAAAGACCGGGGTTAGGTTCGAAGCCTCTCTGGAGTAAGTGAACGAGGGACAATCCCTCCGCAAGGAGCTACTCCTGAAAATTTTTGATCGATCTGCAAGATTTTGAGGCAAAAACCCCGAATCTTTCCGAAATGGCCAAAACGTGGATTTCCTTAAATACATACAAACAAAACCTTTCCTAAATATTTTTTTTTAAATAGAAAAATCAAGCTTTTTAAAGTAAGAACACCGGCGTACACCGGCGCGCCGCCGGTATATAATAGAGCCTACGCCGCCGCCGCCGATGAAGTGATCGGCGTAAACCTCTACTTGGTGGTACCAGATGCTTTAAATTGTTCCAACGAATGAAAAATTTTTAAATAGTGCCAACGAGGAAAATGGACCCTTTTCATTAAACTCTATTTATTTATTTTACAAAAAAATAGAAAATTTGGAATAAAAAATCGCGCGATGCACAGTAGTTCTGCGTAGAACACCTTTCTGCATAAGCGGCCTTCGGACGCGCTTATAAAAAATAACCCTGGGCTACGCCATGCCAAGTCCGGGTGTGTGGTATAACCGCCGCAGACTTGTTCCTTTTATTTTTTTACTTTTAATAAATTATGTCAATTTCATAAAAAAATGCGATTTTTTAAAATAAATTACGTTTACTTCGACGACACTATTCAAGCTTTCTTGTAATTGTAAATTTTACATATGTACATAATAGTTTGCTGTATTTTTCAAATCTCATTGTAACTGTTTATATATAGTATAAAGATACCATTTCAAATTCTGATTTGGGATTTATTATATTTTTTTGGGACTTATTTCATTTGGGAGTTATTTCATTTTTTTTGGGACTTGTGGTTTCATTATGAAATAACTGGCAAATATTGGGAATTATTTCATTTCCTTCTTTGGGAGTTATTTCATTTATTAAAGTTGGGAGTTATTTCATTTTTATTGGGACTTATTTCATTGGGAGTTATTTCATGGGAGTTATTTCACTGCACCATTTTTAAAGGGAGTTGACCTAGTTCTATAGGTGACGTCTTGTCGAGACATCGCCATAAAGGTGGACCAGGGGTGACTCCAGGGTGACTGTTTGTACGATATGGGTATCAAATTAAAAGGGTTTTAAAATGGAGTGTCCCTTAGTTGTATATGTGAAGGCGTTTCGCGATATCGACCAAAATCTGGACCAGACACATACTATGCAACTAGCTTTGCTTCAAACCAAACTGATTGATAGCTCAAATGAAACTCACATCCTCGCCTCAACTGTCGCGCCTTTTATACTTTTTGATTTCTCATTGCATACTTCCAGGCTTCCATTCCCGAATAAATTTCCATGTGACTGTTCCAAGTATTTGCACAGTTAGGGGTGTTGGTTGCTATTTGAGAATTGTGAGATTAGAAACTTCTAGATTTCAAGAAATGGGCACAATAAAATATTTGAAACATTTGGCTTTTTCAACATAAATTTCCATGTGACTTGTTTACATATTTTCACAGTTAATTTGTGCTATTGAATTGAGAAAGGTTGATATTTGTACAATAGTAGAAACTTCTAGATTTTCAGGAAATCGGCACAAAGAAAATATTTTGAAACATTTGGCTTTCAGCAGTAAATTTCCGTGTGATTTGTTTAAATATTTGCACAGTTAATTCGTGCTATTGAATTGAGAAAGGTTTATATTTGTACAATAAGTAGAAACTTCTAGATTTCCAGGAAATGGGCACAAAGAAAATATTTTGAAACATTTGGCCTTTTCAACAGTAAATTTCCATGTGCTTTGTTTAAATATTTGCACAGTTAATTTGTGCTATTGAATTGAGAAAGTTTGATGTTTGTACAATAAGTAGAAACTTCTAGATTTCAGGAAATCGGCACAACGAAAATATTTTGAAACATTTGGCCTTTTCAACAGTAAATTTCCATGTGATTGTTTACAATATTTGCACAGTTAATTTGTGCTATTGAATTGAGAAAGGTTGATATTTGTGCAATAAGTAGAAACTTCTAGATTTCGGAAATGGGCACAAAGAAAATATTTTGAAACATTTGGCTTTTTCAACAGTAAATTTCCATGTGATTTGTTTACATATTTGCACAGTTAATTTGTGCTATTGAATTGAGAAAGGTTGATATTTGTACAATAAGTAGAAACTTCTAGATTTCAGGAAATCGGGCACAAAGAAAATATTTGAAACATTTGGCTTTTCAACAGTAAATTTCCACGTGATTGTTTAATATTTGCACAGTTAATTGTGCTATTGAATTGAGAAAGGTTGACATTTGTACAATAAGTAGAAACTTCTAGATTTCAGGAAATGGGCACAAAGAAAATATTTTGAAACATTTGGCCTTTCAACAGTAAATTTCCATGTGATTTGTTTAAATATTTGCACAGTTAATTTGTGCTATTGAATTGAGAAAGGTTGATATTTGTACAATAAGTAGAAACTTCTAGATTTCAGGAAATCGGCACAACGAAAATATTTTGAAACATTTGGCTTTTTCAACAGTAAATTTCCATGTGACTTGTTTAACTATTTGCACAGTTAATTTCGTGCTATTGAATTGAGAAAGGTTGACATTTGTACAATAAGTAGAAACTTCTAGATTTCAGGAAATGGGCACAACGAAAATATTTTGAAACATTTGGCCTTTTCAACAGTAAATTTCCATGTGATTTGTTTAAATATTGCACAGTTAATTCGTGCTATTGAATTGAGAAAGGTTGATATTTGTACAATAAGTAGAAACTTCTAGATTTCAGGAAATGGGCACAACAGAAAATATTTTGAAACATTGGCCTTTTCAACAGTAAATTTCCATGTGATTTGTTTACATATTTGCACAGTTAATTCGTGCTATTGAATTGAGAAAGGTTGATATTTTACAATAAGTAGAAACTTCTAGATTTCAGGAAATGGGCACAACGAAAATTATTTTGAAACATTTGGCTTTTTCAACAGTAAATTTCCACATGACTTGTTTATATATTTGCACAGTTAATTTGTGCTATTGAATTGAGAAAGGTTGACATTTGTACAATAAGATAGAAACTTCTAGATTTCAGGAAATGGGCACAAAGAAAATATTTTGAAACATTTGGCCTTTTCAACAGTAAATTTCCATGTGATTTGTTTAAATATTTGCACAGTTAATTCGTGCTATTGAATTGAGAAAGGTTGATATTTGTACAATAAGTAGAAACTTCTAGATTTCAGGAAATCGGGCACAACGAAAATATTTTGAAACATTTGGCTTTTCAACAGTAAATTTCCATGTGACTTGTTTAATATTTGCACAGTTAATTCGTGCTATTGAATTGAGAAAGGTTGATATTTGTACAATAAGTAGAAACTTCTA